>CAUYPK010060761.1:0-13183 GCA_963574355.1 Loris lydekkerianus
TTCTCCCATTCTGAGGGCTGTCTGCTTGCTTTACTTACTGTGTTCTTGGCTGTGCAGAAACTTTTTAGTTTGATCAAGTCCCAGTAGTGCAGGGTTTTCACATGAATGCTGTAACCCATTTGCAACCTAGGAATAGGGGGAAGGGGGATAAGGAGGGAGAGATGGGGGAGGTGGATGGAAGGAGGGGGATTGGTGAGAATACACTTGTGGTGCATCTTACAATGGTGTATGTGAAACTTAGTATATGTGGAATGTAAATGTCTTAACACAATGACTGTGAAATTTCCAGGAAGGCTGTGTTAACCAGTGTGATATAAACGTGTCAACCGGTCTGTGAGACTAGTGTATGATGCCCCATGATCATATCAATGTACACAGCTATGTTTTAATAAAAAGAAAAAGACTGTTCTATATTACAAATTATCACCTGCTTAAATAAGATTTAAAAAATTAATTCTTTTATACATTCTAAAAAATAAAATGGTGTTTAAATAATTAATCACCTAAACCTCCTCTAAATCCTTACTTTCAGTCAAGGTATTTATTTATACTGATGCATGCTGTATTTCTTTTTAGTTTTTTGCTATATAAATAATTCTCCCTATCCTCATTTTATATATTTGTACACACACACACACACACACACACACACACTCTTTTCAGTATTAAAATATACTTACTTATAATGGAGCTCACTTATTTGAATGTTCATATATAAAGTTGCCGAACCCCACACATGCAGCTCCCAATCTCCCATTCTAAAATGCTGCTTTAATAACATAGAGGTGTTTCTTATTCAAAGCCATCTTTCAGGACTACAGAAATCGCATCAGTTGAAACATATTTACAACTCTGTACTGTGGATGAATTTTCAATTTATATGTCTCTTCGAGGAAACAGTGCAACTCTTCATTTAGAAAAAATATCTGCTCTTCGAAATATGATTAAAGTATCTCTAAATTACATATTTTTTCTACAGATATAATTATTTAAAATAGAAAATAAGGGGTCTGTCGGGGTGATTGTAGACATTTAAGTTTTCTTTTGTATTGCAACCAAAAAAAAAAAAAAATCAGTTTTCCTTCTTTCAGATCGTTATTCAGTATCAGAGGCTACTTGGCTCTTTACACCATGGAGTGTCCTCACTCACCCTCAGAACATTACAAAATGCTGCGGGCTGAGATGTGAAGCTTCTCCTCCAGGACAAGGTGAGGGCAAGAGTTATTGACACTGGCGGAAGGGAGCCTGGTTTGGAAGTCTTTCTATAAATGTTAAGAAACCACACGAAATTGTAATCACAACAGGACAAGTAGAGGCTTCAAGAGGTTTGGAATGACAGAGTATAATGTCAGCTTCAAAGAACACCAGGCTAAGTAGTATTAATTGCGTGTCTGTGGCTCCTTGTTACCTGCAGAATAAAACCAAAGCTCTTAGTTTCTCTGATACTTGGAAATATCTGATCCACGCCTATTATCAGAGACCCGTGTACGCTGTGGCCTTTCCCGGATGATCCCTTTCTCCTAAATGCCCCTGAAAGCACTGCTCCCTGCTTTTGTACTGCTCCTGTGCCCTCACACTGAGGAAGGCTGGACAGCCAGGGGCCAGTGTGCACAGGCATGTGTCTCCCTCACAGACTCACTGTGAGGTTTGTGAAGACGGTGAGTACCTGTTGCTCATTTTTCTATTTCCAGCCAAGCTCTGTGCACTTGTCACTTATCACACAGCAGGCACCTGGCAAGTGTCATCCCTCACAGCACTTCTGCGTCACTCACGGGGCTCCTGTGGTCTCCACATCAGAAAACAAGCCACAATACCTTGGACGATTCCTGTTAATTGTTTTCAATGGTCTTCCAAATCTCTAAAAACACTGCAGAACGCTTTAATCAATAAGTTTTTTTTTTTTTTTAAAGATAAAAAGAAATAAAGGTAAGATGCTGTGGTTCCAGGGGGCAGTGCCAGGAGCTCGTAGGCAGCTGCCACCTGCAGGTACACAGTGAGACGTTCACCCAAGACCCTGACAGGAGACTGTAGTACATGTAATGACCAGTCATTAACGAGTAGCCTCTGACCTCGACACAGGTAAGAGACCTGGAGGGATCCTTGGTATCAATTATCCCCACTTGTGACCTTGTGGCGCAGACTTGGCTATGATCTCCAGCACCATGCCGCATTGAACGCCAGCAGCACCAGTTGGAATCCTTGGTTTTTCCTTGACTTTACTGGAAAGGCTTCTAACCTTTTACTACTATACAAGTTGGTGTATGCCAGAAGGTTTTAACAGACACCCTTCATAAAGTTAAAGCAGCACCTATTCACCCTATGAATTATTCACTCATAATTCGTACTATGAATGAGGGTTGAATCTTATCAAATGTTTATTCTACATCTATCAAAATGACTGTAACATTTTCTGGCTTAATGTTATTAATATAATATGTATTTTTATGAGATTCCTCACTTGGTATCATAAATATCATATTGCGAATATGAATATATGCATAAGTGAAATGTACGTGTCTATAATTTATATTTAAGGCTAGATGAATCTACTTGGTACAAGATTTTACAGTCTGTGCAATGCACAAAAGAAAATCTTCCTGTGGAGGTGCAGAAGGTGGAAATTCTTAACCCAGGAACCCTGGCAGTGGGCCACGCTGCCCAGAGGAAGGGGCACCATTCTTTGCACAAGAACATACTGGCTGTCTGCCAAGACCTGCGCCTAAGGTGCTGTGACCCTCCGCAGAGGAAACGTGTGCTGATTCCCACAAAGGCACCTTTCAGGTTAGCGCTGCCTCTGGCTCCCATCCTTTTCTAATCCTCGGGGATGACACTATTTACCAAGCAACTTAAGCACCAGGCACATTAGCTTGGCTGAGCCTGCTACAGCAGTCCCAGCTTCCAAACAACTTTCCCTCTGTCCACTGCTGGGAACCCCACTGGCCTCTGCAACAGTTAGCACCCCAGCTCCTCAAAACTTCTAAGGCCTCTCTCTATTCCAATAGGCGGCTGTGAGAAAGGGCCTCCAAAAATGTGAGGGGAAAAAAACGTCAATACAGCTTAAAATGCTGAAAGAACTCTTCTCTGCAGGCCGCCTTGCAAATACACAATGACTATTTGGGGACCTCTGCAGAGAATGGTAAGTGCAGCTGGGCCCGAATGCCCTTTTCTCTCAGTCTGAATGCTGCTCACGCGTCTCACACGATGCCTGAGAAACCACTCATGCAGCAGCTACTTCGCGCCTGGCACCGGGAATGCGCCACGGTGAACCGGAGAGCCGTGCACCTGCCGCTGGGCACTGGAATCTCAGGACCTCCTCCACAGAGGGCCTTCAAGTCTCTGGTGGAGACGAGCACATGGTGGCCACAGCACCACCTGGCTTTCCCTGACTGCACACTTGCCAGGGACTTCCCCTGGGTGTAGCCGAGGGCACGATTCACAGTTACAACCGCGCCAAGCAAATCTCTCTCCACCACTGACGTGCAAATAAAATGTTGGCTGAGTGCCAGGCTTCTGAAACTTTTTTTTGTGATACTAAGAACGTAGGGACTCACAGCAGCCCCTACTCAGAGGCCTCCTACACCAATAACAGTGATAATATAGCAAAAGGACCAAGGAAGGGGAAGGGGGGGAGGTTTGGGTGGAGGGAGGGTGATGGGTTGGGCCACATCTATGGTGCATATTTTTATCTATAATAAAAAATATATATATTTAAAAAAAAAAATTCTGCCAAGAAATAAGGAGCAAAGTCTACTCAGAAAAAAGTTACAAGATTCATTAATTACTGGTAAAAAGTAGATGCTCACTGCCAGAATGTTTTTAAGTTAAGTTTGTGTCAGGGTGAAATAGGGTTTCCCTTTTCCAGGTTGGTGTCATTACACTGTGACTCACAGAGTACATGTGAGAATAGTGAGACCTACAGAGCTGAGGAGGACGGAGCAGACAGTGAGGGAGCAGGAGAGGCCCCAAGAGGGTCCTGTGGGATCTCAGCACCCAGGGGAAACACATAAAATCGCAACGCCGTAATAGCCCCAGGAACCCTGGTTTCCAAAATTTAACATCAATCCCAATGGGCCAGAAGAATTTATGCTTCCACCTTCAGCTACAGACTGAAAGACTCAGTGATTTCCATGAGCTTTGCAGTACACAGGAAAACACCACAATTCTATTGAAGACCCAGAGGCAAACCCGCATTCTGCAGTGTGAACTGTGAGGGGTCCTCAGTGGACAGGATTGGGCACCCTCATAACCTTCAAGGCCAGAGGCAAGCCACTTGCCACACCCTAGTAAAATGCCAGACCCCCTCCAGTCCCACAATTCCAGGGCCAGACCCTCTTGCTGGAGCACACGGAGAGTCTCAATGAGCACTGGTCTCCCTAAATCTCAGTAAATGATGACAAGGGGCTTTGTCACCTAAGTCCAACACATATATATGGGACTTGAAGTTTTGAGCTTGACTCCTTCTGTTCTTTAAACACCTGCAGCCTGCATTCAACTAGGACACTTTCTTTCTGCTAGGCCCCCATGTTATTTGCTCTTTCTTCTTCCAGGGTGACAGCTCCTTGAGAGCATACATAGCCTGTTTCCAAGGTTCACATTCCACCCAGCTGCAACCCAGGCAGGCCCCATGCTTGTAGTTATGCGAGACTTGTTTGCTGAGGGACTGTGTTAGGTAGAGCTGGCTTGATGTGTGTGAAGTGCATGGAGGGAAATAAGGTATCTGATGACCACAGGAGATGTGGCTGAAAAGGGCTTGGGGCCATTATCTTCATGCTTTTATTTACACAGGGAAGAGCAAATATCGGAATCCATGCCATTTTAAAATATTGAAGTCACATTTTCTTTTCTAATGAGGTGCTCTGAAGTAGTTACATGTACTCCAGCTTGCCCAGGCCTATGGGGGCCTGACAAGGTCTTGGGAGGTCACTGCCAAGTATAAGCTCATATCAAAAGCAAGTTTAATGAACTTTGTACACTATTACTACAGGCATACTGGTTTTCAGTGCCAAATTTAGCAGCCTTGTGGAGCTAATTGGAAATAACTTGAAATAACTTAAGAACATGAACAAGAAATGAGATGTTCATAAGTAAACATGATGGAAAGAAACATTAAATGTGGACTAACAGCAGCTCCATTTGGGTGTGAAGAATCACTAGATGAGGTCATTAACCACAAAACATATTCCCATGTCAGAGAAAGAACCACAGAGTAGTCAAGACAGTACAGTACACAAGCATATTCAGTTTGTTTGGAAAGTGGTGACAGTGTTTTCCCAAATTGCCATTGTCTTTAGAAAATTAATGGATACATTTAATAACTAGGTGCATTTATTCACTATCCTATACTCTGCTAAGTATTGAGAAAATAATAGTGGATAAAATATTGTCCCTGATTTTAAAATCATAAAACAACCCTTTTTGGTATTGGTAAGTTTAAAAACAAATAAGTTTATTGCACTGTTAATGGAATTTCCCTCGTTGAAACTGTACTAAATTCAAGTTTATATAACATATTTTTAGGAAACATTAACCTCAAATTTAAGTTTTTCAAGTTTAAGAGCACCTATTGAAATAAGTAAACTGTGACAAAGAAGGAAATTGCAACTGAAGTTGAAATATTGTGAGACAACAGGGTGGGACTGCACACATGCACCTGTTGTACACATAATATTGTGTGTATAGATACAACTAGGTAGCTTATTTTTTTAGATGAAAAAATCACTAGGATTTTTTTCCTCTATAAGGGAAACATAATATGTGGTATAGCTCATATTTTTGGAAATTATTATTAGAATTATGCTGTGAAAATGTTAATCTAAAAAAATGCAGGTCTAAT
Organism: Loris lydekkerianus; assembly: GCA_963574355.1. Classification (NCBI taxonomy): domain Eukaryota; kingdom Metazoa; phylum Chordata; class Mammalia; order Primates; family Lorisidae; genus Loris; species Loris lydekkerianus. The sequence continues at coordinate 5,834 of CAUYPK010060761.1, forward strand.
TGTATATCTGCAATAGCAGGTTAAGAAGAGTCAAATGGCCACGCACTCCTCAGTCAGCATTTAAGAGCTTTCAGAAAAGATGACAACTCACCGTCTAAATCTGTGTCTTGCTAAAGCTCTCCACTCATCCACAAGTGACACTGTTCACAGCCTCCATGTTAACACCATCTTCCAGTCCACAGCCTGCACACATGTCCTTTCGGGGGAAGCTCCTAACCCCGCCTCAACACTACCAGGACCTGAAGGGCCCCTAACCCCGCCTCAACACTGCCAGGACCTGAAGGGCCTCTAACCCGCCTCAACACTGCCAGGACCTGAAGGGCCCCTAACCCCGCCTCAATACTGCCAGGACCTGAAGGGCCCCTAACCCCGCCTCAATACTGCCAGGACCTGAAGGGCCCCTAATCCTGCCTCAACACTGCCAGGACCTGCCCAGCCCCTAACCCCGCCTCAACACTGCCAGGACCTGCCCAGCCCCTAACCTGCCTCAACACTGCCAGGACCTGCCCACACCTGGTGAGGGGCTTGACCTGCCAGCAGAAGGTCTTATTCGGTGTTCTCTCTTGACTGTTTCCTTGGCATTTGGGACTTTTCTCTCTCTTTTTTTATTTCTAGCTATTTGAACTGTATTTTTTTCTCCTAAGTTGGGAAGCAGACTCCTTGAGAAATTGCTCTGTGTCCATTTGCAGAGGCTCCATCCAGCCAATTCATTCTTCACACACCCTAGGTTAGTCACACTTTTGGTTGACTAATGCATGATCTTAAAATTTTGCAAAGTACAGAGGAAGACATCGATCAGTCACTGAAGTCACTGAGAATGCGCTTTCCTCATATATGTAAGACTATTTAGAAACGAACAGTATCATGTGAGATTTCACCCAGCATTAAAGAATTAATTATCAAAGAAACGCCTGAAATGGGCAGCGCGCCTTTCCTCTTCATTTTTAGGCATCAAGGCCTTATCCCTAAAAGCTGTTAACAGCTGCAAGGAGAAAAGAAATCAGTTAAACAAACTTCATAATGAAAACTGCCTGGCAGAGTCAGAGGGCTCCTTTTGAGGTCTGGATTCCATCTGCTTGCCTCTGCTACCTTTGTCTCTTTTCTGAGTTTGGGAGACTCGGGTTCCTGAGTTTCCGGTTTCATGTGCAGAGACTGACTGATTTCAGTCTCACAAGGCAGACTCCACAGCTTCCTCCTTTCAGCTGCTGTCATTTCTTTCTCCCACACATAGATATGAGAGTTCCTTCGAGGACTGCTGTCTAATAGTCTCAAATTGGGCAATTTCAAGGGATTAGGATCTACTGGAACAGATGTGGGAAATGTCAGACATCGTGATAGAAGCAAGATGCCAAATACTAGTGTGTGGGATGTCACTTTCTCACGCAGCACGGCTTCTAAAATAATGCAAGAAATGTGATACGGTTTGTATCAATTCTATCTCCAAGAGTCTTCCTTGCAACTAGTTCTCTCACAGCAGAATCTCATGAGATTCTGCAAGTCCAACAGATGTTGTAAAAATATACATGTGCCAGGGAGGGAGATGAAGAAACAACGGATGTTGGCTACAGAGGACTTAGGCATTTTTCAACTGACAAATTTTGAAGACTTCTAAATGTAACTTTGTATTCCAATTTAGAAATACTAACCCCCCCCAAACCCCTTAAGATAGCAATAGATGCTTTTATCCTTTCCTGCATTCACACAGAAGACTTCTGCATAGGCCCTCCTTCTTACAAACTTTTAGTAATACTAAAGGGATAGTAATGGAGAAGAGAGAAACCATGGCGCAAAAATATTCAATGTTTTAAATCATTTTTCACACTCTAACAGCTATTGTTTATTTCTTTAGTTAATTACAAGTTGCTCTGAAAATCATTAAGCATGTGGATTGTTTTGACAACTGAAATTACCCAAGTTCAATAATACCATGGAAGGCCCTTAGATGACATAATTTAAAAAAAAATGAGAAATGCAAATCTTAAGCAAAACATAAATTAAAATATATTGTTGATATAATTAAGCACATACATCACTGCTAAAAAAGGAAGAATGGTCTGCCACGAGCCAAACCAAATAACAAGTGTCATGTGATCAGAACGGATTTTAAAGTCCTCTGGCTGCATTTGTATAAACATGTGAACTATTCCTACAGCACACCCCATCCTTGTTAATTGAAAACCAGTATTCAGAGTACAGCACGTATTGTGAATAATGCTACAGTGAACATGGGCGCACAGATATCTTTATGAGGTGGTGATTTCATGTCCTTTGGATATATGCCCAGAAGAGGGATTGCTAGTTCACATGGAAGGTTCTATTTTTAATTTCCTTAGGAATCTTCACACTGGTTTCCACTCTGGCTGTACCAGTCCACATTCCCACCAGCAGTGCACTCTCCATGCCCTCACCAGCTCTGTTATCTCTTATCTTCCTGATAACGGCTATCCTGTCCTAACAGATACCACATCGTGATTTCCATTTGTATTTCCTTGGTGATCAGTGATATTGAGCACTTTTCTAGGTACCTGTGAGCCATTTGTATGTCTTCTTTGGAGAAATGTGTATTTAAGTCTTTTACCCATTTTTTAATTGGGTCATACATTTTCTTGCTATGGTGTTGTATAAATTCTTCATATATCTTAGTCAATTCCTTATGTGATATATGGTTCAAATATTTTCCCCCAGCTTACAGGATGCCATTTTGTTTAGAAACAATCTAGGTGCCCATTAATGGAGGAAAGGATAAAGAAACCATCATACACACACACACACACACACACACACACACACACATACGTGCGCACAGTGGAACATTATTCAGCCTTAAAAAAGGAGAACCTGCCACTTGTCATAACATAGATGGCCCTGGAGGACATTTCACTAAATAGCATAAGCCAAACATAGAAAGGAAAATATTGCATGATCTCACTTACATGTGAAAACTAAAGAAAAAAGGTCAAACATATGGAAAAAGAAAATAAAGCAGTGGTTACCAGTTCAGCAGGGAGGAACAGGAGAATGTGGACACAGGAGTTTGTGTTAAATGACACAAACCAGCAAATATTATGAACAGGTTGAAAGATCTAACGTACAATAGAAGAACTATCAACAGCATATTGTATTAAGAAATTTCACAAAATAAATACATTATAGCTGTTCTTGCCACAGAGAGAAGAGAGAATTGCCTTTTAATTTCAGTGGCAAGTGCCTGGTCCAACCAGAAGTACAGGAATTGAACAAATCTAAGTGACCAATTTGAAGGGGACATTGAATCAAGTAAAGACCCCGAAAGTGTTTTCTATATATAATCCATGATTAGCCCAAAACTGTCAGTTTGGGAAAAGAATATTCTCTGATTATTTTAATTTTTTTTTTTATTAAATCAAAAGGAGGTAGATCATGTATACATTAACGCATTTAGGGGGTACAATGTGCTGATTTCGTACACAATTTGGAATGCTTACATCCTACTGGTTAACATATCCCTCACCTCATTTACTTAATTATTTTTTAAAGACACTGCTATCAAGACTTTGAATTTTTAAAGTACCCATTTTTAACAGTTAAAAATTGAGACATTTTTAGAAACAGAAAATGTGGGTTTCTTGTGGCTATTTGTTATACCTTTAAAAGAAAATGTTAACTTTGCATGTACTGTTTATTCTTGTAGTCCTACAAAAAATTTTAAATCATGAACAGTTAGTAGAAATTGTTATGACTGAAAATGCTATTATTATCTTGCTATATATAAATTTTACCTATTTAATCATCGGGTATTGAAGAAAATTTATTATGAATTTAGTAAAAAATTATAAAGAAAAAATGGGTCTGTGTGCAACTTACATCATTTTTACAGCAGAAAACCTCTCTTCATGGAAATTGCTTTCAATTAACTTTGCAATCACTGAATTTGAATTTTTGTAAGCATAAAAAAAAAATCATAGTTTTTAAAGCCAAAGTACAACAGACACTTCCAACACTATAAATGAAACATTTTTTGTGAAATATTCTGGATCTCCACACCAATTGCAATTTCCAGAGAGTGTAGATGATTATTTATATGTCCTAGGCAGACTCTTGATGGATTAATTCCTGTAATCCATCATTTTTCTTTCCTTTCTGTCTGTGTCATATATCATTCTTAAACTTGATTGCCCAACTTTCAGTGCTAAATTTTAGAAACCTCCTATTTTGGGGGCCATCTGCTGTACCACTTGATTTTGTGTACTGATATTAACTTTTTCAAAATGCTCAAGCCTCTTTGAACAAAATGTGGCTTTTTTACTCTGACAATCATTCATATTTGCAAGCTCTTCGCTGAGATAGTTTATAACAAAAGAAAGCAAATTCTGCATTCCCATGGAAATGTAACATCAAGTTTCAGCTAGAGCGATAAATCACTTCCCTCACAAAAGAATATTTGGACATATAAGTGAATGCATTTTACAACTCTGGTTCAGTGGAAGAGTTCAGGCTGTGACCTTGTTCATGAAGATCAAGGTCATCTGTTTAGCTTTCCTGCTAATGGAGTACATGAAAATCCCTAGATCATTTTATCTGAGGCAGTGATTGTTATGGAGGAAGACGACTTTTCATGCCCATTATTAAATAGTATTTGAAGGGCAGCTTCCGTGAAGGGGGAGGGAAGGAGAAAGCTGTTAGAATGATTGGGACTCAGGCTCAAAGTAGCTGCAACCACCAGGAGGTTTTCGTCTCACCCCACAGCCCAGCGAGGGGAAGCGCACCACCCCTCAGCTCCTCCTCCCTGCTTTCTCCTCCTGACCAGGGGACCCTCAAATTGCTGGTAAGTGGGCTCCAGTTTCACAACCAGATGTGTCAGTACCCAGAGGGAGAGAGGAGACTTCCTTCCTTATATCTCTTTCCAAGGAACAGGGAGGCCATTCCCAGACATCCCGTGGTTTTTCTTTCATGTGTCCAAGGCAAAACTGGTGCACAAGCACTGTGCCTGACAAAAATGCCTGACAGGGAAGGAGCATAATCCGGCCAAAGTTAAGAGTCCATGGCCAGTTGATGGCTGGAACATCCCCAAGAGTCTCCAGGACCCTGCAAGATGGGAGGGTCTCAGGCAGTGTTTAGCCTCAGTTACTGGACTGCAGCTTCAGAAATCCTGTCCTCATTGATCTGTTCTACGGTGGCCAGGATTTATTGTCATGAAACAACTGTGGCACATGCTTTTGGGACTATGCAGCCCCTCAGCCCCCTGCAGTCCCAGCTGTAGGCAAGGCAGGGACATTCACCTGTGACACACACCTCACTTCCCGTGGATTTTCATGCTGGGGTCTTCTCTGAAGCTTCAGGAGACTGTGGGGCTTGTGAAGATGCAGCCTGGGAATACTCCTCCCTAAGGAGAGCCACGGAAGTCAGGCATTCCTGGGAGGCACCTGCAAGCTTCTCTGTCAATCAGTCCTGCTGCCTGCAGCCTCGAGAATAGACCCTAGTGGGGACTGTTCCATCCTTCCCACCTCACTCCCCTCTTCCCTCCACCTCTTACATTAACCAGGTGCTCTAAGCCCTTGTCTGGTCTCAAGCTCTACTGTAAACATGGCAGGCTTGCTTCTCTCTGACCCAGTCCCACCCACAGTGAAGGGGTGCTTTGAAGAACTGAGTTTTCACACACTCAGGTCAGGGCTGTTGGCACTCAGGGTGCACTGCGTATAGACAGGTGCTTCTCACATCTACCAGATGCTTGACAGCCCCTTAGAATTCTGAGTGCACAACAGGGTGCCGTATAGACAGTGACTTTGGGAGGACAGGGGTTGGTAGGGGCACATCTGACTATCTGCGGCTCTTCCAAGAATCTCCTCTTCTCATTGGACCCTCAGTTACATGCACCCCAGGGGAGGCCACTAACCATCAGCTGTCATCCACCTTTTGCTCGGATCACCTACTTTACCACATTTGCTGTGGGTCACACTTCACTGGGTAACACAAATTTCTATAATTTAAGCATGTTGGTGCTAATGGGATCATTAGAAAAGCTGTATTATTTGTGCTTTTAAATTACCTTTTGAATTTCAGAGGAGGCTACAGAGTGTGGCAGGGAAACACACAGGCTGCAACTACAAACCTCTGCCCCGGGTGGCTGGCTGCGCCTCGGGAGCTGGGCCTTCTCTTCTTCATGCCAAGCCCCTATCATCCAGGAGATTACTACTCTAAAAATAATGTCATGTCATTGGATTGTTGAGAAGAATAAATAATAAATCCCTAAGAATGACTTTATTATTTATTTATTTTTGAGACAGAGTCTCACTCCGTCACCCTGGGTAGAATGCCATGGTGTCACAGAAACCTCACAGAAACCTCAAACTCTTACACTCAAGTAATCCTCTTGCCTCAACCTCCCAAGTAGCTAGGACTACAGGTGCATGCCACAGTGCCTGGCTAGTTTTTCTATTTTTAGTTGAGACACTGTCTCACTCTTGCTCAGGATGGTCTTGAACTTCTGAGCTCTAGCAATACCAAAGTGCTAGGGTTACAGGTGGGAGCCACTGTGCCCAGCCCCCTAAGAAGTACTTTAAATAATGCCTGGCATGTAGCATTTATCCTGATAGATAATGATGGTGATGATGATAAAAAAATATTCTTTGTATCTATAAAAATTCTGTGTTTTCAATGGGGTTAGAATGAACTATTCCATTTATTTATTATTTTTAAGAAAATTGGCTTTGGGGAATTATAAAATGGTATTTTCATAAACAATGGATAAAAATCATTCTATCTAGGGGCAGTGCCTATGGCTCAAAGGAGAAGGGCACCGGCCCCATATACCGGAGGTGGTGGGCTCAAACATGGCCACGGCCAAAAACTAAAAAAAAAAAAAATCATTTAATCTAAATCAGCTCAACTGGCTCATGAAATAGAGAACAGCTTCAGACACATCAATAAGTAGCCCCAAGAGAGCCCAGAGTCCAGGCAGGAGGGGCTGAGTCAGTGGGGAGGGACACAGGGTGCTGTCAGGGGCAGTAAGTAAACGTTTGGGAATAGATCTAGGCTGGAATTAAATAACAACACATACTAAAGCATATAATTTAGCATAGCTGACAGCCTTCCAAGGACCTTCAGGCTGGCATATGTTGAGGTCGCATTGTATAAAGGCAAACAAAATAAGTGAGTAAAAGGCAACTTTCTTTTTTTTGGGGGGGGGACTTATAATCCCATCTTCATTCTTTTTTTTTTTTTTATTAAATCATAGCTGTGTACATTGATATGATCATGGGGCATCATACACTAGCTTCATAAACCGTTTGACACATTTTCATCACACTGGTTGACATAGCCTTCCTGGCGATTTTTAGTTATTGTGCTAAGACATTTACATTCTACATTTAC
>CAUYPK010060762.1:0-44266 GCA_963574355.1 Loris lydekkerianus
CCCCCCCTTCCTTTCCCCCTTCCCCGTATGCTTAGGTTATAACTGGGTTATAGCTTTCATATGAAAGCCATAAATTAGTTTCATAGTAGGGCTGAGTACATTGGATACTTTTTCTTCCATTCTTGAGATACTTTACTAAGAAGAATACGTTCAAGCTCCATCCATGTAAACATGAAAGAGGTAAAGTCTCCATCTTTCTTTAAGGCTGCATAATATTCCATGGTGTACATATACCACTGTTTATTGATCCATTCGTGGATTGATGGGCACTTGGGCTTTTTATATGACTTAGCAGTTATGAATTGGGCTGCAATAAACAATCTGCTACAAATATCTTTGTTACAATGTGATTTTTGGTCTTCTGGGTATATACCTAGTAGAGAAATTATAGGATTGAATGCCAGATCTATTTTTAGATCTCTAACTGTTCTCCAAACATCTTTCCAAAAGGAATGTATTAATTTGCATTCCCACCAGCAGTATAGAGGTGTTCCCTTTTCTCCACATCCACGCCAACATCTTTGGCCTTGGGATTTTGTGATATGGGCTAATCTTACTGGAGTTAGATGATATCTCAAAGAAGTTTTGATTTGCATTTCTCTGATGCTTAAGGATGATGAGCGTTTTTTCATATGTCTGTAGGCCATGTGCCTGTCTTCTTCAGAAAAGTTTCTCTTCAAGTCACTTGAGCACCCTGAGATGGGATCACTTGTTCTTTTCTTGCTAATACGTTTGACACTAGCTATTAAACCTTTGTCAGAAACATAACCTGCAAATATCTTCTCCCATTCTGAGGGCTGTTTGCTTGATTTACTTACTGTGTTCTTGGCTGTGCAGAAGCTTTTTAGTTTGATCAGATCCTAGTAGTGTATTTTTGAAGCTGCTTCAATTGCCGGGGGTGGGGGGGTCCTCCTCATAAAATATTCGCCTAGACTGATTTCTTCAAGAGTTTTCCCTGCACTTTCTTCTAGTATTTTTATGCTTTTTTTATGTCTTAAGTTTAAATCTTTAATCCAGTGAGAGTCTATTTTAGTTAATGGTGAAAGGTGTGGGTACAGTTTCAATCTTCTACAGGTTGCCAGCCCGTTCACCCAGCACCATTTCTTAAATAGGGAATCTTTTCCCCCACTGAATGTCTTTAACTGGCTTGTCAAAGATCAAATGACAGTAAGTAGCTGGGTTCATCTCTTGGTTCTCTATTCTGTCCATACACTTCCTCTCCATTTTTGTGCCAGTACCATGGGGTTTTCATCACTATTGATTTATAGTACAGTCTCAGGTCTGGTAGCGTGATTCCTCCTGCTTTGCTTTTATTTCTAAGTAATATATTGGCTATTTGAGGTATTTTTCTGGTTCCATATAAAACAAAATATTATTTTCTCAAGATCTTTAAAGTATGACAGTAGAGCTTTAATAGGGATTGCATTAAAATTATATATTGCTTGGGTAGTACAGACATTTTAACAATATTGATTCTCCCCAGCCATGAGCATGGTATGTTTTCCCATTTGTTAACATTTTCAGCTATTTCTTTTCTTAGAGTTACATAGTTCTCTTTATAGAGATCTTTCACGTCCTTTCTTAGATAAACTCCCAAATATTTCATCTTCTTTGGCACTACTATGAATGAAATACAGTCCTTTAATGTTTTCAGCTTGACTATTGCTGATATATATAAAGGCTACAGATATATGGTTGTTGATTTTGTAACCTGAAACACTGCTGTATTCCTTGATAATTTGTAAGAGTTTTGTAGTCGAATCCTGGTGTTTTCAAGATATACAATCATATGATTTGCAAAGAGTGAAAGTTTGATTTCTTCTGACCCTATATGGATACACTTCATCGCCTTTTCTTCCCTAATTGTGATGGTTAAAATTTCCATTACAAAGTTAAAAAGCTGTGGAGACAATGGGCAGCCTTGCCTGGTTCCTGAACTGAGTGGAAATGATTTCAATTTAACTCCATTAAATAGGATAATAGCTGTAGGTTTGCTGTAGACGGCCTCTATCAGTTTAAGAAATGTCTCCTCTATACCAATTTTCTTAAGTTCTCTGATCATGAAGGGATGCTGGATATTATCAAAAGCTTTTTCTGCATCAATTGAGAGAATCACATGATCTTTGTTTTTAATTTGTTTTAGTGCTGAATTATATTTATAGATTTACATATATTGAACCAGCCTTGAGACCCTGGGATAAAATCCACTTGGACATGATATATAATTTGTTTGATGTGTTGCTAAATTCTGTTTGTTAGGATCTTGTTGAATATGTTTGCATCTATATTCATTAGTGATATTGGTCTATAATTTTCTTTACTTGCTGGGTCTTTTCCTGGTTTGGGGATCAGGGTGATGATTGCTTCATAGAACGTGTTGGGTAGTCTTCCTTCTTTTTCTACATTTTAAAACAAGTTGAGTAGTATAGGTACTAGTTCCTCTTTAAAGTTTTGGTAGAATTCTGACATAAAGCCATCTGGTCCCGGGCTTTTCTTCTTAGGGAGATTTTGTATGGTTGATGCTATTTCAGAACTTGATGTAGGCCTGTTCAAAATTTCCACTTGATTCTGGATAAGTCTTGGAAGCTGACATGCTTCCAAGTATTGGTCAATTTCCTTCAGATTTTCATATTTCTGAGAATAAAGTTTCTTGTAATATTCATTAAGAATTTTTTTGAATTTCTGAGGAGTCTGTTGTTATTTCGTCTTTGTCATTTATGATTGATGAAATTAGAGATTTTACTCTTTTTTTTCCTGGTTAGGTTAGCCAAAGGTTTATCTATGTTACTGACCTTTTCAAAAAACCAACTTTTGGATTTATTGATCTGTTCTATAATTCTTTTGTTTTCAATTTCATTTAATTCTGGTCTAATTTTGGTTATTTCTTTTCTTCTACTGGGTTTGGGGTTGGAATGTTCTTTCTTTTCCAGTTGCTTGAGAGGTCCCATTAAGTTGTTAACTTCCTCTCTTTTCGTTCTCTTGAGGAAGGCTTGTAGTGCTATAAATTTCCCTCATAGGACTGCCTTTGAGGTATCCCAGAGGTTCTGATAATTCATGTCTTCATTGTCATTTTGTTCCAAAAATTTGGCAATTTCCTTCTTAATCTCATTTCTGACCCAGCTATCATTCAGCGTAAGGTTATTTAACTTCCACGTTTTTGTATGAGTATGCAGATTCCTGTTGTTACTGAGTTCAACTTTTATTTCATTGTGGTTCGAGAAGATCCAAAAATAATTTCTATTTTTTAAAATTTACTGAGGTTAGACTTTTGACCTAAGATGTGATCGATTTTGGAGTATGTTCCATGGACTGATGAGAAATATGTGTATTCAGTTTTGTTGGGATGAAATGTTCTGTAGATGTCTGCTAAATGCAAATGTTGGATGGTTAGGTTTAAATCTAAAATTTCTTTGCTCAACTTCTTGTTGGAGAATCTATCCAACACTGCCAAAGGAGTGCTGAAATCTCTGACTATTATAAAGCTAGAGGAAATCAAATTGCTCATGTCTGTTAGAATTTTCTCTTATAAATTGAGGCACATTCTGGTTGGGTGCATAAATATTAATAATTGAAATCTCATCATATTGAATATTATCCTTAACAAATATGAAGTCACCAATATTACCCTTCCTTACTTTTGTTGGTTTAAAGCCTATTGTGTCTGAAAATAGAATTGAACACCTGCTTTTTTTCTGATTACCATATGCCTGAAATATGGACGACCATCCCTACGCACTGAGTCTATATTTATCTTTTAAGGTAAGATGTGACTCTTGTATGCAGTAAATATCTAGCCTGAGTTTTTGTATCCAGTCAGCTAACCTGTGCCTATTTAGAGGACAGTTTAAGCTGTTCACATTAAAGGAGAATATTGATAAGCCTGGCAAAATTTTGGGTATCGAGTTTTTTAAAAGTCCAGTGGACATTTTTAATCCTTTTGCCACTGTGGAAGTTGGAGTTTGATCAAAAGTTTCTAACTTTTGTGTTTACTTTTGTGGTAGAGGATTGGGCTGGTCATTATGGAGGATAGGTCTGAGAATATCTTGAAAAGCTGGTTTGGTTATGGCAAATTTCTTCAACATATTAATGTCATTAAAGTATTTAATTTCTCCATCATAAATGAAATTCAGTTTAGCTAGATACAGGATCTGGGGTTGAAAGTTATTTTGTTTTAGGAGATTAAAAGTTGTTGACCACCCTCTTCTGGCTTGAAAATTTTCAGCAGAGAGATCTGCAGTCATTCTAATATTCTTCCCTTTGTAGATAATGGATTTCGTACATCTGGCAGCTTTGAGAATTTTCTCCTTCATATTAACTTTAGTGAAGTTTATTCTGATATGCCTGGGGATGTCATATTGGGATTGAGTTGTGCTGGGGAACTGTCTGCTATATGAATTTCAGAATCTTTTCGCATGTCTGGAAAATTCTCTTTCATAATTTCATGGAGAAGTGCCTCTATGCCTTGTGAGGCCACTTCATCACTTTCAGGGATTCCAATGAGACACATATTAGCCTTCTTCAAATTATCCCAGAGCTCTCTGAGAGAATGATCCATTTTTGCTCTCCATTTCTCTTCCTCTTTAGAGTTTGGGAGCGCTCGAACGCTTTGTCTTCAACATCAGAAATCTTTTCTTCTGCTTGCTCCACTCTGTTACTGCGGAATTCTACTGTATTTTTCAGATCTTTGAAGGCTGAAAATTCTTGCTTCAATTTGTCAAAATCTTTGGTGATCTTGTCTTTAAATTCATTGAATTATTGAGACAATTTTTGAATTTCTCCTTGAATTTCCAGTTCCCACTTTTCCTCCATTCTATTAATCTTGTTGTGATCCAAACACTTACATCAATTTCTGACATCTCGACCATTTGTTTATTTATGGTATCTTCAGTTACGTCTGCCATATCTTTCCTTGGGGGGGTTGATCTACTCTGGTTATTCATGTTACCAGAGTTTTTCTGCTGATTTCAAGACATGATTATTTTACACCATTTGACTAGATGAGTAGATAAAGAAAAGTTGGGTCCAGGGTTCCAAGAGTAGTGATTAACCAACCATCCCTTTGTCCAAAACCTGGGACTGGTATCTGTAGATTTTCCCCTGGAGCTTTGCCAAGGATCCATACAGTGCTATGGTCTGAGAAACTGGGGACCTGCTTTGTGTGGTGGGGCTAAGTGCTCTGTCTTGTTTTCAGCTGGTCTCTTTCTCACCCTAGTGAATCAGGTACTCTGGGTTGAAGTCTCAGCTATGGAGAAAAACTAGCAATTAAGTCACACACACACCCCACAGGCAACAATTGGAAAAGAAAAATCGAACCTTCCTTCAATCACACACCCAGGGTACCACTTGGATAGTCCTAGGGCAATTGGCCCAGTTCAATTGTCTCAGCCAGCACCTCTCTCAGGTGGGAGAGTTTAAAAGTTCTGTGGCAACTAAATCGCAGTGGTCTGCTGACAACTCAACTCAAATATGACTTGCTCTGGTGCTCTGTGAGGTCAGGAGAACCCACTCAGCAAATAGATTAGTCTGGGAAGGTTGATACTTCCTTCCTCACCTTGCATCTCTGTTGTACCCAGTCACTGATAACCCTGCAGGGTTGTGACCCAGTTGCCTCCAATGAGCAGATACTCCAGGGGGTTGCACCTACCTGAATCACAGGGAGATCTATGTCTCCTCAGCCAGGCCACTGCTCTCTGCCACTATCTGGCAAGGGGAGGTGAGGCCTGACAACCTCGGGGCACTTGATGGAGGCTGGGGCTGTTCATTCAGTTCCAGCCCCACCCCTGATTGATGTTACTGAGCAAACAGAACAACTTTGTGGAATTTGTTTCTGTCCAGCTAAATTCCCCTACAGAAGAGAAGCTGTTTTGAGTTCCCAGAACCTGCGCCTCAGGCCCTGTCTTTGCTGCTGCCTGGTAGTTTGTATTTGCAGTATGGTTAGCTGTCAGTTCTAGCCTCTTGCCTTCCTTTGTCTAGGCTGATGATCCCCTGAGGGCTGGGTGCATCTTAGGCTCAGTAATTCAGTGCCCTGTGAATCTGCCCGCACTGCTCAGGCATTTTCTAGTTCCCGCGCTCACCCAGGCAGGTACCACCTCAGGCAAACCCACAGGGCCTGTATTTCCATCCCAGATCTTTTCTGCCAGTGGCTGCCACCAGAGAAAATGCTTGGCCTCCTCTGGTTGCCCAGAGAGACAGGGGGTGTGACTCCAGAATATCCAGGGGTGAGCCCTATTGTTGCCAAAAATGGCTGCTGCTCTGCACCTCAGGGCACTGCCGCTCCTGTGTGGTTCCCTCTCAGCCAACCATCCTCTCCTCACTCCTGTGCCCCAGAATCAGCATTGGCCATCAGCAGTCCATGCCCTCTTCATACCTCTTGAGATAATACCCAAGAATCTGGACTCCTGTGGGACAGGCTTCCAGGCCTCAGAATGAAAATTGAGGGCAGTGCCAGGAGCTCATAATTACAGGTAGAGAACATGTACCATTTTATACAGTATTATGCCTGGCAGGAGAGCACCATGGCACCCTATTAGGGGAAGTAGGTCCAGTTTTTAGAGGGTCTCTCCCATGGATATAATTGGAGGACTTTTGAACTCTGCTCATTTGTTTATAGGGTACTCTGAGCCATTCTCATAGGGGAGGAAACTCCCGTCCAATTGGTGATGAATTTTGTATATTTTATTAGTATTCTTGGGGTCATAGCTCACTTCAGCAGGGTTTATGTGCATTCTTCAACCTTCTGTCTTGGCACAGCTCTAATCTGCCAGGTTACTTGCTAAATTTCTGTCCTTTAACTCTCCTTATGGACAGGAGCCTCTGTGGAAAGCTGGCTTCAGTCAGCCTTCCTGTTTCTGCCCTCTCTCAGGATCCTTATTTCTAGTAATTTCCTCTGCTACTTTTCCTTTTTACTGGGTATATCTGCTCCAGTTCTTCTCTTTCTTACCACATTCAATTTCAGAAATGTCCACAATTTAATGACTTTCTGGTCCATTAAAAAACAGAGAGGCACAGTGATTGAAAAGAATCATTGTGTATTATATTTCAAGAAGAAGTAAGAATGCATATTATTTATACAATTCTTATGATATAATTCAAAACTATCATAAACATGGGATGACAAAACTATAATAAGTACAGTAGCTGTGTCTTTCACCATTTCACTGCTCAACTGTTTTAAATAGAATTCAAGTTTTAATATTTTCACTCTTTACTTTCTTATTATTCCAATTGGCCTAATGATACACTAATCGGTGTTCATGAAAAATCTTACTACATAGCTAGTTAAATACAATAAATCTTACAGTCAAGATGTAACAAAAGATAATTAACATTACTGAAATGAATTTATCAGAAATAAAAGATATGAAACTTGATTGGGCACTGTAAAACTAGAGGGTGTGAATACTCCAAACTCTAAGCTCAAAAACTAAATTTTTAATTTGGCTCTTTTTGAAGTGATGGAGTTTCTGTCTGTTTTAACACTTCTGGTGTGAAGATATGTCTTGCAGAATTAGAGATAAGTTAGCATTGCTTTGGAAGTATTTGCACTTTATCTTTTTGATAAGTGCCTTTTAAGAACAATAAAAGGGTTTATTTCTGTCATGTAGTGAAAACCATTGAATGTTCTCAACTGCTTTGGTATTTTATCAGAGGCATGGTTTATACTAGCAGTTGAAGTCTGAAGGAGGAACAGATAAAGTTTATTCAGTACCAAGGAGAGTCAGGCAGGGAGGGAACAGAAGAAACATGACAAGCCCTTCATTTGTCTTTTACCAATGGACTATATATTTAGGAAAATTAAGCCAATCAGATCTGTAAGAGAAGTGAATGTTTATGAATAAATTAATTGATTGTGGTACTTTTTTATAGTTTTACTGTTAAGGGCAAACATTTTTTAGATTATGATCCTCTATCATGATCAGTGAGTTTGTTAACAGATGTTCTATTGCGCATATAGTTTCCTTTACTGAAAATGTTGGCTTGGTATAAAACGTTAAATGTAAATTTACCCTTACACTCAAACACTTTATAGACTTATACTAAAGAAGCTAGTAATGACCAGTAGACTATTTAGGAGTTAAAAATAGAAGGGTATTTGTCATTCAAAAGAATGAATTTTTTCCTATTTGTCTTTGTTACTCATGTATTAACCTTCAAAATAGAAAAACTCTTGCCTTTATGTAAATCAGCACAATTGGTCCACAATAAGATAAGCAGAGAACTGGCAGGAAATATTTCTAAACTTTCATAGCTATTTGGAAGATAAATTTTATATCTGTTTAATTAAAATCCAGACTTTTTTTTTTTTTGTATTTCATTTTTCTAGTAATTTATTTTCCTTTCAGTTTACATATGTAACTATCTACAATATAAGGGAAGTTTCAAAAAAAAAAAAAAAAAAAAGAAAGAAAGAAAAAGAATGGGGGGAGAGGGAAGATAGCTAACTGGAGCCAGCTTTCAACAGAAGCTCTCATCCAGAGAGAGAGATAATGTCCAGAAAGAACCCAATAAAGCTGATGGTCAGGAGCTGAGCTGAGAGATAAGATTTCACATCATCCCTGCTAAGAGAAGTTATGACTCCAAGGAAGCAAATTTCAGGTACAAAACCCATCCCAAAGAGGACGAGTGTCCATCCTCTTCCCCAAGAGCGTGACTAGCTATGGGATTTCCACAAGCGAGCAGTGAACTAAAGACCACTTGTCTCACCCCATGGGAGAGAGTTGCTGGAGGCTGGGACTCCTTCTCCAGAGAGACCCTGCTTTGAGCCTGGTCATTCTCTTGCCCAACATGAAAGTTGAACAAGTATTTTCCCTGCTATTTTGAACTCCCATTCCACCCTTACCCACCTTGCCTGTCAGTCTAGAAGCCCAACCCCTGCAGAGACTGGAATGTCTGCAGTCTTTGCTAGGACTGGGCATTGCATGGGCTGCAGCAGTGCAGCTGCGCTGAAACAGTAAAACAAGTAGCAGTGCAGAAAGACACAAGGGAAAGAGTATCTGGCCTGGCTCTGTGAAAGTACAAATCAGCGGCAGACCGAGGCTCTGGAACCCACATGGAGGTACCTCCTATGCAGCATCAGTGATAGTACAGTGATCCCACTGGCATCAAATTTTGGAGAGACACCTCCCCAATTCTGTAGATTGCCAGAGGGAGCTACACTTCCCTGCAGGGATATCAGAGGAGCAGTGCAGCTGGGGCAGAGGTGTGGGCCTCAGAGGGATAAAAACATTTGCTGCTTTCTTAACCTCTGTCTTGCAACAAACTCAGGTGGAACACTCTCCAGTTTCCATTGAGCACCTGAATTAGTCAGGCTCTAGCCCTCCCTGCCAGCTGGTGGCTGAGTGTGTTGTCCTGGCCAAGGAGACATTGACTCCCATTTGACTCTGGCAGTTGCAAATCCCTGGCATATTTGTTCATTGGAGGAAACTGGGGCACAGACCTGCAGGGTTACCAGAGACTGGGCACCAGAAAGGTGAAAGGTGGGGAAGGAAGTACCAGCACTACTCGACTCTTTTGCTGGGCAGACCTTTCTCACTTCAAGGAGCACCAGAATGAGTCACACTTGAGCTGCTAGTTGACCCCTGCTGTCTAGTTGCTGGAGACCTTTTAAACTCTCTCACTTTATCTGTGTTTGTGCTGACCAGGACAATTGGTTTGGAACTCGAACTGGGTTGATAACCTGGGGACCCTCCAAAGTTGTACCCTGGTTGTACTGAAGTGGGAGGGTATGATTCTCCTCTTTCAGCTGTTGCTTGTGGGGGGGCAGGGTGTCTTAGTTGCTTGTATTTCTCCACAGCTGAGAATTTAGCCAAAGCCACTCATTCACTAGGTACATATAGAGACTAGCTGAATATAAGACCACCTAGCCCTATCATACCAAGCAGGTCCCCAGAGACTCAGGCTATAGTACTGAACAGAATCTTTGCAAAGCTGTGGAGAAATGCCACAGTCACCAGTCCCAGCTTTTTGGTAAAAAAGTGATGGCTAACTACAACTCTAGGAACCCTCAATCCAATTTTACCTTACCAGTTTCTCTAGTCAAATGGTGAAAAATAATCATGGGGTGAAATCAGCAGAAAAACCCTGGCAACATGAATAATCAGAGCAGATCAACTCCCCCCAAAACGACAGAAGAGAAAATCACAGAAGGTACAACAGAAGATCCCATTCATAAACAAATGGCTGAGATATCAGAAATTGAGTTCAGAATTTGGATGGCAAATAAGAGTAATAGAATAGAAGTAAATTTGGAATTAGAAATTCAAGAAGTAATTCAAAAGTTGTCTCAAGAATTCAATGAGTTTAAAGACAAAATTTCCAAAGATTTTGACACATTAAGGCAAGAATTTGCAACACTCAAAGATCCGAAAAATAGAGTAGAATCCCTCTGTAACAGAATGGAGCAGGCAGTAGAAAGGGTCTCTGACATTGAAGACAAAGCTTTTGAATGCTCCCAAAAGCTCAAAGAGGCAGAGAAGTGGAGAGTAAAAATGAATCACTCCCTAAGAGAGTTGTGGGACTACTCCAAAAGAGCAAACATTTGCCTTATAAAATTCCTGAAGGTGAAGAAGATGTTCCAAAAGGCACAGATGCTCTACTCCAAGATATAATCAAGGAGAACATCCCAAACATGGCAAGAGATATTGAAATTCAGATAGCAGACAGTTTCAGAACCCCAGCATGACTCAATCCAAACAAAGCATCTCCCAGACACATTGTAATTAACTTTGCCAAAGATAATATGAAGGAGAAAATTCTGTAAGCTGCCAGATGTAAGAAAATCATAACCTACAAGGGGAAAATTATTAGAATGACTGCAGATCTCTCAGATAAAACTTTTCAAGCCAGAAAAGGATAGTCATTGACCTTTAATCTCCTAAAACAAAACAACTTTCAGCCCAGGATCCTGTATCCAGCTAGACTGAGTTTTATTTGTGATGGAGAAATCAATTACTTTAGTGACATACACATGTTGAAGATATTTGCCATAACTAAACTAGCTCTCCAGGATATTCTTAGACCCATCCTCCACAATGACCAGCATAATGCTCTGCCACCAATGTAAACTCATTCAGAAAGTTTTGATCAAAACCCAACTTCCACAGTGGCAAAAGGATTAAAAACATCCACTGGACTTTTGAAAAACTCAACACCCAAAACACTACCAGGCTTATCAATTCTCTCAATTAATGTGAACAGTTTAAATTGTCCTCTAAAGAGAAACGGGTTGGCTGACTGAATATATAAACTTAGACCAGATATCTGTTGCATACAAGTATCTCATCTTACTTTAAAGCATAAAAATAGACTCAGAGTGTAGGGATGGGAATCTATAATTCAGGCAAATGAAAATCAGAAAAAAGCAGGGGTTGCAATGTTATTTACAGATACAATAGGTTTTAAATCAACAAAGGTAAATAAAGACAAGGATGCTCACTTCATTTTTCTCAAGGGAAATACTAAACATGAAGAGATTTCAATTATTAACATGTATGCGCCCAACCAGAATGCTCCTCAATTTATAAAGGAGACCCTAACAGACATGAATAATTTGATATCTTCCTGTACCATATTAGTCAGAGATTTTAACCCTCCTTTGACAGGGTAGGATAGATTCTCCAACAATAAACTAAGCAAAGAAATTGTAGACATTAACGTGACCCTACAACAAATGGACTTAACAGACACCTACAGAACATTTTATGCCAACAAAACTGAATACACATTCTTCTCATCAACCCATGGTAAATCCTCCAAAATTGACATCTTAGGTCATAAGTCTAACCTCAGCAAATTTAAAAGAATAGAAATTATTCCTTGCATTTTCTCGGACCAACACGGAATTAAAGTTGAACTCAAAAACAACAGGAATCTTCAGACTCATACAATGACATGGAAACTAAATAATCTTATGCTTAATGATAGTTTAGTCATAAATGAGATTAAGAAGGAAATTACCAAATTTTTGGAACAATATGATAATGAAGACACGAATTATCGGAACCTGTGGGATACTGCAAAGGCAGTCCCAACAGGTAAATTTATAGCATTGCAAGCCTTCCTTAAGACAACAGAAAAAGAGGAAGTCAACAACTTACTGGGATATCTCAAGCAAATGGAAAGGAAGAACATTCCAACCCCAAACCCAGCAGAAGAAAAGAAATAACCAAAATTAGAGCAGAATTAAATGAAATTGAAAATAAAAGAATCATTGAAAAAAATTAATGAATTAAAAAGTTGGTTTTTTGAAAATATTAACAAAATTGATAAACCTTTGGCTAACCTAACCAGAAACAGAAAAATAAAATCCCTAATATCATCAATCAGGAATGACAAAGGCAAAATGACAACAGACACCTCAGAAATTCAAAAAATCCTTAATGAGTGCTACAAAAAACTCCATTCTCTGAAATATGAAAATCTGAAGTAAATAGACCAATACTTGGAAGCACATAACCTTCCTAGACTCAACCAGAAAGAATTGGAAATGTTGAGTAGATCTATATCAAGTACGAAAATAGCATCAGCCATACAAAATTTCCCCAAAAAGAAAAGTCTGTGACCACATGGCTTCAAATCAGAATTCTACCAAACCATTAAAGAGGAACTAGTGTCTATATTACATAACCTTCTCCAAAACATTGAAAAAGAAGGAATACTTACCAACACATTCTGCAAAGCAAATCTCACCCTGATCTCCAAACCAGAAAGAGACCCAACAAGGAAAGAAAATTATAGACAAATATGTTTAATGAATGCAGATGCAAAAATATTCAGTAAGATCCTAGCAAACAGAATCCAGCAAAACATCAAACAAATTATACAGCATGACCAAGTTGGTTTTATCCCAGGGTCTCAAGATTGGTTCAATATGTATAAATCTATAAATATAATACATCACATAAACAAAAAACAAAGACCATATAATTCTCTCAATTGATGTACATAAAACTTTTGATAATATCCAGCATTCTTTCATGATCAGAACACTATGAAAATAGGTATAGAAGGGACATTTCTTAAACTGACAGAGGCCATTTACAGCAAACCCATAGCCAATATCATATTGAATGGAGTAAAACTTAAAACATTTCCACTCAGGTCAAGAGCCAGGCATGGTTGCCCCATTGTCTCCACTGCTGTTCATCATAGTAATGGAAGTCTTAGCCATCGCAATCAGGCAAGAGAAGGCAATTAAGGGTATCCAAATAGGGTCAGAAGAGATCAAACTTTTACTCTTCACAGATGATATAATTTTATACCTAGAAACCCCCAGGGACTTAACTAGAAAACTCTTAGGAGTGATAAAGGAATACAGCAACATCTCAGGATACAAAATCAATATTCATAAATCAGTAGCTTTAATATATGCCAACAATAGTCAAGTTGAATAAACAGTCAAGGACTCTATTCCTTTTACAGTAGTGACTAAACAGATTAAATATTTTGGAGTTTACCTAACAAAAGATGTGAAATATCTCTATAAAGAGAACAATGAAACTCTGAGAAAAGGAATAGTTAATGATGTTAACAAATGGAAAAGCATACCATGCTCATGACTGGGAAGAATCAACATAGTTAAAATGTTCATACTACCCAAAGCAATATACAAATTTAATGCAATCCCTATTAAAGCACCCCTGTCATACTTTTTTCTTTTTCTTTTTCTTTTTTTTTTTTATTTTGCAGTGTTTTGGCTGGGCTGGGTTTGAACCCACCACCTCCAGTATATGAGGCCAGTGCCTACTCCTTTGAGCCACAGGTGCTGCCTACCACTGTCATACTTTACAGATCTGGAAAAAATAGTATTTGGCTTTATATGGAATCATAAAAAACCTCAAATAGCCAAGAAATTACTCATAAATAAAAACAAATCAGGAGGAATTATGCTATCAGACTTCAGACTACACTATAAATCTATAGTGATCAAAACAGCATGGTACTGGCACAAATATAAAGAGGTAGATGTATGGAACAGAATAGAGAACCAAGAGATGAACCTAGACACTTATTGTCATTTGATCTTTCATAGGTCTAGGTAACAAATAGTGCTGGATAAATTGGCTAGTGACTTATAGAAAACTGAAACTGGACCTACACTTTTCACCACTAACAAAAACTGACTCTCATTGGTTAAAAGAATTAAACTTAAGACATGGAACTATAAATATACTTGGAGAGAGTACAGGGGAAACCCTTGAAGAAATTGGCCTGGGAAAATAATTTATGAGGAAGACCCCTAGGCAATTGAATTAACATCAAAAATACATTACTGCGATCTGATCAAACTAAAAATCTTCTGCACAGCCAAGAAAATGGTAAGTAAAGACAGCCCTCAGAATAGTAGAAGATATTTGTATGTTATGTTTCTGATAAAGATTTGATAACCAGAATCCAAGATGAACTCAAACTTATTAATAAGAAAAGAATAGGTGACCCCATTTCATTGTGGACAAGAGCCTTGAACAGAAAGTTCTCTATAGCAAACAGGCACATGGCCTACAGACACATGAAAAAATGCTCATCATCTTTAATCATCAGAGAAATGCAAACAAACCCACTTTTACATATCATCTATTTCCTGTAGGAATAGCCCACATAACAAAAATCTCAAAACTACAGATATTGGTGTGGATGTGGAGAAAAGGGAACATTTCTGCACTGCTGGTGGTAATGCAAGCTAATACGCTCCTTTTGGAAAGGAGTTTGGAGAACACTTAGGGATCTAAAAGTAGACCTGCTGTTCAATCCTGCAATTCCTCTACTAGATATGTATCCAAAAGACCAAAAATCACTTTACAACAAAGACATTTGCACCAGATTGTTTATTGTAGCTCAATTCATATTGCCAAGTCATAGAAGAAGCCCAAGTGCCCATCAACCCATGAATGAATTAATAAATTGTGGTATATGTATACCATGGAATACTATGCAGCCTTAAAAAAAATGGAGACTTTACCTCTTTTATGTTTACATGGATGGACCTGAAACATATTCTTCTTAGTATCTCAAGAATGGAAGAAAAAGTATCCAATGTACTCAGTACTATTATGAAACCAATATATAATCACCCACACTGTCATATGTAAGATAAAACACAACTATAGCTCAGGATGAAGGAGAGAAGAGGAGGGAGGAGGGAAGGGAGAGGCAGGGTGGATGGAGTGAGAGTAAACGATTGAAGCACACCTATGATGCATATTGCAAGGGTACAGGTCAAATCTATTAAGTATAGAGTACAAATGTCTTAACACAATAATTAAGTAAGTGAGGTAAAGGTTACGTCAACCATGTACATAAGTTTGATGTAAGCATTCCAAAATGTATATAAAATCAGCACATTGTACCCATAAACGCTTCAATATATACAGTTATGATTTAATAAAAAAAAATGTTTTTTCACTAAAGAGAGGAGAAAAAATAAAAGATAATAGGTATGGGGAAATTGAAGTTTAGTTATGTTTTCTTTTATTTATAAAGAGAAAGCTTAGAGGAAAATTCTGCCACACAGGTTAATACAACTTTTTAGAGAATCTTTCCTTCCTTTTGTGTCTTGTTTCCTTTCAGCTCTTGAATATAGGTATTTGCTTTACCATTGATTTGATGGGGTCAAAAAATAATATATAATTTCCATGATCTTAAAACAAATTCTGGTTGTAGTAGCTATAAGTACATGTTTTCATAGTTAGAATGAATAAGAAAACTACCCTTAAATAGCAGACCCTAACATGAGGAAATTCAGTTAAAAATCTACCACTATCTCTATTTTCTTTCTATTTGTTTAAGAATGTTCTAGATTAGCTTTATCCTTGAGCAGAGCAAGAAATATAATTGAAATATAATTAAAGGGACTCCAAAAAGACAATTATTATACTATTGGGAATAAAGAAGACTAAACTACTAATATTTACAATTACATGAATAAATCTCAGAAACGGTATCCTGAGTGAAAAAAAAAAAAAGACACAGAAGAGAACATACAATATGTTTAATTTATATAAATTTCTACAGAAAAACCCAAATTAATCAATTGTGAAAATCATTATAATAATTATTTCCTAAGTATGAGGGGTAGAACAGTCATGGTAATATTCAAATCTTGATAGGAGTTAAATCTCATAAAATGCTTCATATAAGATGTATGCATTTTGTTGTATGTAAAATTTACCTTAAAAGTAGAAGCAAACAAATACAGAATTCTTGTTAATTATATGCATACTTAAGTGTCTAGGGTGAATTACACTAAAGTTTGCAATTCACTTTGAAATGCTTTTAAAAACCAAGATAGACTGATGGATAGACAGAGGTAAAAATAGATGGATAGATTTGTAATTAGGCAAATACAGCATATATCAATTGTAGATTCTAGATGGTGGAAGTGTGGGTGTTCACTGTATAATTCTTTCAACTTTTCTTCATGTTTTTCATGATAAATGATTTGGTGGTAAAAGGGTAATTTTCCCTACCTGGGTCCAAAAGTATCTTCCCCAAATTCTGTCAGACTCTCTGAAATGTTTCTATTAAGTTATACAAGTCTTGTTAGATTATACCCCAGTATCTTTCTTTGTCTAAGGCAAACTTAGACAATATGAAAAAAATACTGAGTTGCCGGAAGAAAAAAAATTATGACAACTTGTATAGCTGATATCAGTATTATCTCATTTAATTCTTGAGATGGCTTTTTAAATTAGTCATTGTTTGTGGTGTCAAGATCATATTTTTAATAACATGGTCCCTTGAGATCTATAACTTAATAGAATTCACAGTACCAATCATTTTATTAATGTCTTGCTGTCTTTGGGGCAATGGGAGCAAAGAAATAAAAAGAAAGTTCCCAAATAAACATTCTAAAGAAATTATTTAAGAAAGAAAATAACACTTTCTTCCTCTTTCCACCGTAATTCAATTGCTTATCTAGCTAGGAAGTACCTAAGAAGACATTTTTCTGCCTCTGTGAGCCTCAGCATCCAAAGTACGTTGCTACTTAGTGATCATAGTCAAGCCAAATATTAATCCTTAAAATGAAAGAATTATAAGCATACAGTCTTTCCTCTACACCTCAAATCATAGAGAACTGCAAGTGACTCCAAGTAAAGGGGCAAAAAGAACAGGGGGAACATTATCACATGAAAAAAATGACAATTTGGCTTGGGAAATGGAATGTCATATCCTTGGTTTTAAATCATAATTAGGACAGTGAATAGATTCTGAAGTCAGTAGCTCCCCAGATTGGGTATCTTACACAATTTACCCCATTCTAACTGATCATGGTCCTTTAAGCACATCAATTGATACCATTATCCATAAATTTATACAGAAATAAACACAGTTCAAAGTGGTTATATTACTTGTCCAAGCTACACAGCTAGGGAGTGGGGTAATGAAGCTCTAACATGGAATTGTTCGATTTTTTTGTTCTTTTCCTCTGCACTACTTTATGATTTATATTTAATGTGAATTAGTAGATTGGATCAGTTTCCAGATATATGTATAGCTGAAAACTAAACATTAAGGAGAATAGCCAGCAGCTTTCATCTAAAAAGAGAATAATATTTGCATGCAAAATACTAACTTGTCTGTGGAGCCAAGATAGCCTGGGGCACAGTAAAAGAGAAAGATTCAGAAGAAAAGTCCCAAGAGAGGAAAATGAGAAGACACCAAAATAAATTTCACTATTTCCCATTTGGTCAATCCTATGCATTATGCCAGTTATTGCCATTGCCAGAGCAGGATTAGTATATAGCATGGTTTACCCACAATAGTTCTGGTTTACATCTATCATCCCTGAATAATTATTAGTGAATAAGTTTGTGATTAGATTATAAATTAGACAATCGCTCTGTTGAGACAGTAAGGGTGTATATTAGATAATTCCTTAGGGAAATAAATTTATGCTATGAAAAATATCCTTTTAAAGTAAGATACAATTGTAGTTAAATAGTAACCAAAAGTATGATGTACAGTTATTATTTTAGTAGCCCTGCTGTTTACTCATTGGCTTATTACTTTTCAGAAAATCAATCCAATTAGGATGGCTGTTTTATGAAGAAGCATTGAGCTCATAGAAATTTTATTATTCTACTTTCAAAGTGTCCTCTCTGGTCTAGGCATAGTGCCAAGATTCACAGGTAATTGTTCTCCATTTATCATGCTGATATCGTTATATAAAGGTCTATCCCATGTTTAGTATGGGTTTCCATTTATGTTTTCATATCTGAGATGAAATCTGTTTAGAGAATAGAAAACTATCAATGCTAATTATTTAAAGTTTAGTCTCCAATTTACATTGTATCTATGTTTCAATGTATATATGTGATAAAATAAATGATCAAAATGTTTTAGAAATGAAATGGACTGAAGGAAATTTCATTTAACTGCCTGTAAAAGTTAGATAACATTTACAAGTTTGTTGAGATATTACCTAGTTAGAGTTTATTGTAAGTCATTTATACTTTGTCAAACTGCTACAAAAATGTGTGTTATCTGCATCATGCAAAGGAGTTTTTTGGCAGAGTTCAAAGTAAATTGTGATTGTGCATGCCAAGTCATTGATAAACCTGATTGAGGGAACTGGGGAGGATAGGTGCACATCTCCCTAAGGGATCTCTGAACAAAATGGAGCTTCTCTTCACATCACAACACCAGTTAATGATGCTACCTTGGAAATGTCATCTTATTTCTTTAGACCTCACTTTCTCATTTGTAGGATTAAGATTTATCGTTTAAGTTTTTTTTCCAGTTGTAGAACTCTAGAAAGCAGTGTAATGTTTTGAGCACAGTTTGAAAAAAAAAAAAATCATTCTACTATCTTAGGTGTTTTGAACCTTGAACAAGAGAAATGAGTGAACTTTAAGACATACTGAATGCTTTGTGTGCATCACACATTGTGCCAGGAACTTTCCTCTCATTGGCATTTGATAAACAACCTTGTCAAGAAGATGAGAAGGAATAATTTACCAGAGGATAAGACAATGGAAAGGAAATAGGCCAGAAAATTGCTCAAGACCATGTAGTTAGTAAATGGCAGCATCAAGGGTCAAGCCCAGCTTCCCAATTTCAAAGCCTATGCTAATAATTAATATGTCACCCTGTTTATCCTCATTTGAAACCCTCCAGGCATGCGGGGCTGGGACCCAGAAGAACAGTCATCTGTTGTTTTAAAACTAAGCAACTATATAATGTTTGGCAAGTCTTTTCCACTAGGATCCCCATTTCTTTTCCTTTTTTTATTGTTTGGGATTCATTGGGAGTACAAAGAATTAAGTTACACTGATTGTATATGTTAGATAACACCCCTCTTATAATTGTGTCTTGCTCCCAAGAGGTGTGCCATACACCATGAACCCCCTTTTTAAGAAACAAGCTTAATTAGACAGCTTCCAAGGCCTAACCATTTCTTCTTTTTCTGTAACAATCATTGACTATTTGTCATATCTCATCTCAAGTTCTTTTCTGATACCCCAAAATCATATGACTTAAGACGTTATATAACTCTTTCTTATTGCAATAATTCAACATTTGATGATGGCTCAAAATTGCTTCATTTATAATAAAATGGAGAGGAGGGAGAGATTTGACATATATTTAGGAAGCAACCTCTGCAGAGCTCCATTACAGATTGATATAAATCAGGATTGAGATGAGAGGAGGACCCTTCAGTTTCTGGTTTTCATAGTAGGATGACAGTGATGCAATATATGGTTGGCCAAGAATATTTGGTAAAGGAATAAAAGTATTTAATACATACATAATTTTTAATTTCTTTTATTTAAAACTTTTATCCAAAGTGATATTTGTTTCTGGTCTTTCACAGTAAGAAAATAATAAGTTTTTATGTGAAACCACATTGGTGCAAATAATCTATGGGTTCATGGAGGAAGTAGAGGGTTAGGAGAAACCTATGAAATAAGAAAATAAAGATGACGTGGTCCTTTCTCCTAAATTTATAAACATGGTATATATAGGCACAAAGGTCTAGGTCCAGAATCTTGTTCTCCTGGCTCTTGGCTCTCAATCTAGACTCCCCATGACTCAGCCATCGTCACACCCACAGTATATTCTGTGGGTTTATGAGAGCCTCCGCCAGTCCCAGGCTGTGGTGAAAGAAAATAGATTACAATTTTACTAATGATAAGCATTTATTGATGCTTTCATTATTTTTCTACACAGCTCAAACTAAATGTTTCGCATTTCAGTTCATAATCTTAAATTTGTTCTCATGGGATGATGTGCTATTCAGGAATGTGCAAGAGGAATTAGACAGTTGGCCCTTATGATACTCAAAAGCAGGGAAAATTTCATAATAGTGACAATGTTGGCAAAAGCAGTAAGTATCTATTTCAAAATTTCTCCACAAAATTCCCCATGAGCATTTTTCTTCAATTCCATTCTATTACATCCCTTGTGTGGGTCAGACATAATATGAGAATTAATGTTCAAACTTTGCAACTGCCTAGAAAAGAAGGAGAACCTCATTCTGTATGACTCTGCCACTGCTATACTGTATATATTTGAGTATAAGCCGAGTTTTTTCGGCACAAAATTTGTGCCGAAAAACCCGAACTCGGCACAAATTTTGTGTCGAAAAAACTTGGCTTATACTCAAGTATATACGGTAATTGCTCTTACAGCAGTTCCCTATTCCTGAGTTTCAGCAAAAACAAAGACTTGATACATAGATCATCATCTATTAGTTTCCAAGTATCACTTTTGATGGTACCTAAAGAACATTTTTGACTTATGCTTTTTAGAAGTTGATTACAGGCAGAGTCTAGCAGCTTATGCCTCTTTTTTATAACATCCAATGGAGCATTAACATTGAAAAGTAGAAAAGAACACATAAAGTTAACACACATAATGTCATCTATTTAGATACATCATTATTTTCCAAATGTTTGTAATTCATTACTTATTTTTTGAAATATTCATATTTGCCTCTATTATTTACTTAATTTTTCTTTACAACAACACAGCATTTTAATTCAACATTTTCACTTATAATTATATCACTATAGTCACATATAAATACTTGTAGTAGACATATTTTAAAGACAGTTTTCAATGATCTCTACATCCTGTTATTGCTGCTCTTCTGTAATTCTCTCCCCTTGAGTGTGGACTGGACCTAGTGACTTGATTCTAATGAGTGAACACAGCAAAAGTGATGGGATATCTCCATTTTTGTGCCAATACCATGCTGTTTTGGTCACTGTATCCTGGTAGTAGAGTTTGAAGTCTGATAATGTGGTGCCTCTAGATTTGAGATTTGTTCTTCTGGATTAAAATTTCTTTGGCTATTCAGGCTCTTTTCTGGTTCCAAATGAAGAATGGAATTGTTTTTTCTAGATCTGTGAAATATGACATTAGTCTTTTGATGGGGGTTGCCTTGAATCTCTAAATCACTTTGGGTAGATGGATGTGTTCAAAATGTTCATTCTCCCAATCCCTGATCATGATGCATGTATGTTTTTCCAATTGTTTGTGTCCTCTGCAATGTCTTTCCTCAATGTTTCATAGTTCTCTTTGTAGAGATCTTTCATCACCTTGGTTAAGTTTATTCCTAGGTATTTTATTTTCTTTGTGGCTATTGTGAGTGGCATTGAGTTTAGGATTTAACTTTTGGCTTGACTATTATTGATATATAAGAATGCTACTGATTTGTGTGTATTGATTTTGTAACCTGAGACTGATGAGTTTATTTATCAATTCTAGGTATCTCCTACTTAACTCTTTGGGGTTTTATAAATATAAGATTATCTCATAAGCAAAAAGCAATAATTTGATGTTTTCCTTCCCTATTATGTTTGCTTAATTTCTTTCTTTTGCCTGATTTCTCCTACTCTTACTTTTTTTTCCGCCTGATTCCTCTGGTTAAGACTTACAGAACTGTTTGAATAAAAATGATACAGTGGGCATTTTTATCCAGTTCCTAGTAAGAATTTTTTCAACTTTTCCCCATTCGGTATGATGTTGGCTGTGGGTTTATAATATTTGACTTTTTATTATTTTGAAATATGTTCTTTCTCTGTTTAGTTTTCTGAGCATTTTTATCATGAAAAGGTGCTGAATTTTCTCAAATGCTTTTTCTGTATCTATTGAGATGATCATATGGTCTTTGTTTTTACTTCTGTTTATGTAGTGAATCAAATTTATGGATATACTTATGCTGAAACATCTTTGCATGCTTGGAATGAGACCAACTTGGTCATGATAAATTATTTTTTGATGTGCTGATGAATTTAGTTTGCTAGTAGTTTATTAAAGATTTTTGCATCTATAAGGAATTTTTTTTTTTTTTTTCAAATCCTTCTGATGGAATTTACGAGATATGTGAGCTTGGGTAAATAATTTTGTCTCTAAAACTCTCTTTTCTCATCTGTTAAATGGAGATAATAAAAGTGCTTCATTTATAAGGAAAAAGAAAAAAGAAACAAGATACTAGGTCCAATCCACACCCACAGGAATGAATACCAGAAGGGAGGGATCACTGGGAGCCTTTTCAGAGGCTGCTTATCATGATGATGCTTGATGTGAATTTACATGCCTAATACAAGTGCAGTCAGGAACACAGTATTTCTTCAGTATCATTTTGTATATGACAAACACTTATGTGCTCAACAAAGTTGAGTATAATATATAAGATAGAATTAAACACTATTTAATGGCACCACATCACCCACTATCTCACCTGGATTCACTGGAGGAAAATCTATAACACAGAACATCATACAAAAAAATATTGAAAATATGAATTGAGATGATGTACATGAAAAGAACAGTGGTTTGATTGAATTTTTAAATGAAAATATGCTATGAACTTTAGTCTAAGAATATTTATTATCACAATTTTTGTTGGGTTAATAGCTAACATCTCAATCTATACTCCACAAGCAAATTTTTAAAATGCTCTGTTAATGGATCACAATCAGGTATTCAAGCATTGTTCCAATGTTGCTTCACTCTGTGTGGGTTTTGAAAAAGTGAATGAAAAAGCCTAAGTCAAAGCTTTATAGAAGAGAAGATTTAGGAACAAACTCAAATCCTAATATAATTCTCACTTTCCTTAGCTGTTTATTATTTGTCACAAAGTAGTGAACTACATATTGTCCTTTTTTAATGAACTACTTCCATACTGTAGTATACAATCTATATATAAATATTTATTATTTCTGAAAAATTCACTAATTCAACAAATATTTAATTTGTGACACTGAAGTAAAAGGTTTATTAGACAGTGACCATGTAGCAGATAACAAGATAAACATATTTCCTTCCCTTTGAGAACTTGTATACTAATGGGGGAGAAAGATATCAAACAATTAATTACAAAAAATAGTAGTAACTAATGAAGAAAATGTACAAGGTGTGCATTAGTCAGCTCGGGTTCCCATGATGAAATATTAGACTGGATGGCTTAAACAAAAAAAAATCATTTCCTCACAGTTAAGGAGAAGTCCAAGATCAGGGGGGCTCCAGCATGGTCAAGTTCTGGTCTGATCTCCTCCTGTCTGTAAATGGCAATTTTCTTGTTCTGTCCTCACATGGTAGAGAGAGAGGCTACTCAAGATGGCTTTCTCTTCTCCTTTGTCTGAGGCTACCATCCCTATAAAATTAAAACCCTACCCTTATGAAATACTTAGTTTTAATCACCTCTTAAAATTCCTTTCCATAAATAGTCACTTTTGGAGTTAAAGTTTCAACACTTACACATTTTGTAGGCACACAGTACAGACTGTAGCAGGTGTTATGAAAGCAAATTATAACATTACATGAGCTAGCACAGAGGTTGAAGGGGATGGTCAGTGAATAAATATATAAATATTTGATTAATAAATATATACATATATTTTATATATACATATAAAAGCTGATAAGGTATGGATAGGAAAAAAATTGGGGTAGAGAAAAGAGTGTGCGTATAGGATACAGGCACTCAGGAGAAAAGATAATACCTTGGTCAAAGACATGTCAGTGGGAATAGGGAGCCTAGATCACTGAGAATAAGAAGGAAATTGGAATGAAAAGGGCCTGTGAAGAAAGTAGGAACAGAGCATGCAAGATCTTGCAAGCAGGTTACAGATTTAGGAGTTTTTTCCAATAGCATTAAGAGAGGGTTTCAGCAGGGAACTGATATTGTCAGATTTGTGCTTTATAAAGATGAGTGTGCTACAGTGTTGAGGATTGATTGGAAGGACCCTGAGTAAACTGTTAGGAGACCATTTCCAAAGAACTGGACATATTCAATTCAAGAGGTATTTTGCAGATATAATTTATTAAATAGTAAGGAGTCACAGGAATGGAGGTATTGTGAATGATCCCCACAACTCTTGGTAGATTATTCAATATAGAAAACTGTAAAGGAGGACCAAGTTACATACCTTGTAAATTTGAAGCCTTTATAGAACATCTGAGTTAGGTTTAAAGTCTTAAATATGGGTCTACACCCAGAAAAGAAGTCTATAAAGGAACTGTAATTTAAGAGTCATCACACTTACATAATTTGTAGTATGCATGGAAACAAAATCACCTGGTAAAAAAAGTATAAACTGAAAAGATAGAAATGTTTGAGTTTTCTCAACCCAGAATGGATGAGCACAGGAGGAAAAATTAGTGAAGTAGAAGAGGAGAGGTAGGATAATCCAAAGTACAGGATGTCCCAGACATCAAGGGAATGGTGAGTTTTGGAAGGAAGCATAATTGACAGTGTTGAATGCAGCCCTTACTACTGTTCTCTCCAGTAAGAATAATAGTAAGTCTTTTTTTCACGTAGGCATAAATATTTGTATATTTTTATTTCACTGTTTGTACATTGATTTCATCATATAAATATTTACGACTGTCATGGGAGAAACAGCAGTGAGTAAAATAGGCATAGTAATAGAACTCCCAAGTCTTTCAGAAATAAATTAAGGATCTTATTTAGCCCCAAAACCCAAGTAAAGTAAGTAATCTTTCCTATGATAAATGATGCAAAAAGAATTTTCCTCTTATCTCTTCGAACATCTAGTCCCTCTTCTTTGTATACAAAAGGAATAAATGTCTCTACACTTAAAGTTAAGAACATATAAATATCAAGTGCCCTAATTTAGCAAATAGTATGACTGAAATACTAGTCCCTGAAGGTACTAGGAAATGACGTTCAGACAAGAATCCAAAGACAGGAAGAGCCAGACATCCCACACAGGACAGAAAGTACAGGAAGAATTCCAGCAATGCACATGGATGGGGAAACAAAAAATCCCAGACTCTTCTCTGAGCATTCCCTTCACCTCTTGCTCTTCTACAAACTTGCTGCTTTCCCTACCATGGGGTCTCTCCTCCATGACCTTCCTACTTCTGGGTCTGGAAAAAGAATGTCTTTCCTTCCTGCTCATTTCTGTTTCTAGAACATTCTGACTGAAATTTCATGTCATTAACACCTACCACCCACCCTCCCATCTTGCTCCAGTCTTCTACAGAACTCCCAGAACACATGCCCTCATTGAAGAATTTAGCTCCTGACCCACTGTCACTCTCTCCAATACTATTTATGTCATAATGATTAGTAATTTCAGTATTCATGATGTTTTTCTTCCAATATTCTTTCATTTCTTTAACTTCCATTCCTTCAATAAATTTGTCCTCCATTATTTTGTGGTAGTTGTGATTTGTCTTTTTTTATTTTTGTTTTTGCTTATTTGTTTTAATTTTTTATTAAATCATAACTGTATACATTTATGCAGTAAAATATAATGATTTGATATACAATATGGAATGCTTAAATCAAACGGATTAATATAACCAACTTCACTTACTTATTTTTTGTGGTAAAACATTTACAGTTTCCTCTTAGCTGTTTAGAAATACACCCTTGCATTGCATGCACTACTTGAGATCCCATCAAATGCCCTCTACCAAACACCTTCTACCTTCCCCCCCCCACCCTTTTCCCTTGTTAGTCTATATTTGTGTTTTATAATTTGTAAGAGAGTGTGTTTTTATATCAGTTTTATAATAATAAGTACACTGAATACTTCTTTTTTCCATTCTTGAGATACTTTACCAAGAAGGATGCCTTTCAATTCCATCCAAGTAAACATAAATGATGTAGAGTCTCCATCTTCTTTTATGCTGAATAGTATTCCATGGTATACATATACCACAGTTTGTTAATCCATTCATTGGCCAATGAGCATTTGGATTGCTTCCATGACTTGGCAATTATGAATTGGACTACAATAAACATTCTGGTGCAAATATCTTTGTTGTAAAATGATTTTTGTTCATCTGGGTAGATACCTAGTATGATATTGCAGGATCTAACTAGGTCAACTTATAGTTCCTTGAGAATTCTCCATACTTCTTACCAAAAAGGCTGTATTAGTTTTAAGTCTCACCAGCAGTGTAGAAGTGCTCCCTTCTCTCTACATCCATGCCAACATCTACAGTTTTGCAACTTTGTGATGTGTGCAAATCTTACTGGAGTTAGGTGAATTCTCAAAATTGTTTTGATTTGCATTTCTCTGATGATTAAAGATGATGAGCATTTTTTCATGTGTTTTTTGGGCATTCATTGTCATCTTCAGAGAAATTTCTGTTCAAGTCTCTTGCCCACAAAGAAATTGGGTTGTGTGATCTCTTCTTATTGATTAATTTGAGTTCTTTGTAGATTCTACAGTTCTATGTAGTTATCAGACCTTTATCAGAATCATAACAAGTGAAAATCTTCTCCCATTCAGAAGGCTGTCTGTGTGCTTTTACTGTAGTGCCCTTAGCTGTGCAGTTTCATAGCTTGAGCATGTCCCAGTAATATATTTTAGGCGCTACTTCAATTGCCTGGAGAATCTTCCTCATACAATATTTTCCCAGGCCAATATCTTCAAGCATTTTCTCTGCACTCTCTTCTAATATTTTTATGTTTCAGGTCATTGATTTAAATCTTTTATCAAGTTATAATCAATTTTTGTTAGTGTGAGAGGTGTGGGTACAGTTTCAGTCTTCTACAGTTCGCTAGCCAGTTCTTCCAACACCATTTGTTAAATGGGGATTCTTTTCCCCAATGTATGTTTTTGTTAGATTTGACAAAAATCAAATGACCATATATGGCTGTGTTCATCTCTAGAATCTCCAGTCTATTCCATATATCTACATCTCTATTTTTATGCCAGTACCATGCTGTTTTGGTCACTATAGATTTGTATTATAACCTCAGGTCTGGTAGTGTGATGCCTCCTGATTTGTTTTTATTTCTAAGTAATATATTGGCTATTCAGGGTTTTTTCTGACTCCATATAAAATGAAATACTATTTTTTCAAATTCTTTAAAGTAAGATATTGGTGTTTTGATAAGATTGCATTAAATCTGTAGATTGCTGCGGGTAGTATGGACATTTTAATAATATTGATTCTTCCAAGCTATGAGCTGGGATGTATGGTATGTTTTTTCATTTGTTAACATCTGTTGCTATTTCTTTTCTCAGGATTTCTTTGTTTTCTTTATAAAGATTTTTTATGCTCTTTGTTAGATAAATTCCCAGGTATTTCATCTTCTTTGGCACTACTGTAAAAGGAACAGTGTTCTTAACTATTTTTGGCTTGACCTTTGTTGGTATATATAAAAGCTACTGATTTATAAGTATTTATTTGATATCTCAAGACACTGCTATATTCCTTGATCACTTCTAAGAGCTTTGTAGTTGAGTCTCTGGGGTATCCAGGTATAAGATCATGTCATCTGTGAAGAGTGAGAGTTTGGCCTCCCCTGACTGCATAGGAAGGTGACCCTTGATCCCCTTTCTCTTGACCAATAGTGATGACTAAAAATTCTAATTCTGTTGAATAGCAGAAGTGACAATGGGCAACCTTGTCTATTCCAGATCAGAGTGGAAATATTTTCAATTTTATGCCATTCAATATGATATTAGCTGTGGGTTTGCTGTATCTATCAGTTTAAGATATGTCCCATCTAAACCTATTTTCTTAATAATTCTAATCATGAAAGGATGCTGGATATTATCAAATGCTTTTTTTGTATCAATTGACAAAATCATATGGATTTTATTTTATTTATGTGGTGTATTCTATTTATAGATTTATGTATGTTGACCAATCTTGTAACCATGGCATAAAACCAACCGGATTGTGGTGTATAATTGTTTTGATGTGTTGTTTAATTCTATTTGCTAGGATCTCATTGGATATTTTTGCATTGATATTCATTAATGATATTGGTCTATCAATTTTCTTTCTTTGTTGAGTCCTTTCCTGGTTTGGGAATCAAGGTGATATCTACTTCATAGAATGTGCTGGAGAGGATTCCTTTCTTTTTTATATTTTGGAAAAGTTGATGTAATATAGGTAGTAGTTCCTCTTTGAAAATTTGGTAGAATTCTGATGTGAAACCATCTGGTCCTAGACTTTTCATTTTGGGGAGATTTTGTATAGTTGTTGCTATTCCAATTCTTATCATAAATCTATTCAAAATTTCTAATTCTTTTTGGTTTAGTCCAGGAAGGTTGTGTGCTTCCAGGAATTGGTCTATATCCTCAGATTTACATATTTCTGAGAACAGAGTTTTTTGTAGTAATCATAGAGTATTTTTTGAATTTCTGTGGTATCTGTTGTTATTTCCCCTTTATCGTTTTTTATTGAAATCCTTAGAGATTTTACCTTTCTGTTTCTGTTTTGTCTAGCCAGTGATTCCTCAATTTTATTGATCTTTTCAAAGAACCAACTTTTTTTTTTTATTGATCTTCTAAATGATTCTTTTGTTTTCAATTTCATTTAGTTCTTCTCTAATTTTGGTTATTTCTTTTCTTCTGCTGCATTGGGTTTAGATTGTTCTTCCTTTTCCAGTTCTTCCTTTCCCATTAGGTTGTTGACTTGCTCTCTTTTTGTTTTCTTGGTGAAGGCTTCTAATGCTATAAATTTCACTCTTAGTATCCCACAGATTCTGATAGTTTGTGTCTTCATCATCATTTTGTTCCAACAATCTGATGTTTTCCTTCTTAATCTCATCTTTGAACAAGCTATCATTCAGCATATGGTTAGTTTCCATTACTTTGTTTGAGTATGAAGAATTCTGTTGCTGTTAAGATCAACTTTTATTCCATGATGGTCCAAGGAGATACAAGAAATAATTTCTATTCTTTTAAATTTGTTGAGATTAGACTCATATCATAAAACATGATCAGTTTTGGAGGATGATCAATGAGCTGATGAGAAGAAGGTGTATTCAGTTTTATTAGGATAAAATGTTCTATAAATGTCTGTTAAGTTCTTTTGTTCTAGGGTTGGATTTAAATCCATTATTTCTTTGTTTAGTTTCTTCTTGGAGGATCTATCTTGAACTGCCAAAAGGGGCTAAATTCTACAATTATTATAGTACAGAAAGCTGTCATATTTTTCAGGTCCATTAGGATTTGTTTTATAAATTGAGGAACATTCAGACAGGATGCATAAATGTTAATTATTGAAATCTCTTCATGTCAAGTGTTTCCTTTGACAAATATGTAATGTCTATCCTTGTTCTTTCTTTATTTCTGTTGGTTTAAATCCAAGTGTATCAGCAAATAAGTTTGTAACCCCTGTTTTTTTTCTGATTTCCATTTGCCTGTATTATAGATAATCATCCCTTCACCCTGAGTCTTGCTTTACCCTTTGAACTAAGATGAGTCTCTTGTAGGCATCAGATACCTGGCATGAGTTTTCTTATCCAGTCAGCCAACCTATGCCTCTTTAGAGGAGAATTTAAGCCATTCACATTAATTGAGAGATTGATAGTTATGGTAGTATTTTGGCTGTCTTTTCTTCCAAAGTTCCAGTGCATATTTTTAACTATTTCAACATTGTGGAATCTAGAATTCATTGTTTAAATTCTGGGTGAGTTTATTTTGGAGGTAGACCATTGTGTTGGACATTATGGAAAATGGGTCTGAGTATTTCCTGACGACCTGGTCTAGCTATGGAAAATTTCCTTAACATATGGATATCAGAAAAGTGTTTGATTTCTGTATCACAAATGAAACTTACTTTAGCTGGTTACAGGATCCTGGGCTAAAAGTTATTTTGTTTTAGAAGATTAAGGTTCAATGACCATCCTCTTCTGGCTTGAAAAGTTTCAGCTGAAAGATCTGCAGTCAGCCTAATATTTTTCCCTTTATAGGCAACACTTTTCTTACACTTGAATGCTTGCAGAATTTTTTCCTTCATACCAACTTTGGCAAAGTTAATTACCATGTGTCTAGGAGATGCTTTATTTGGATTGAGTTGTGCTAGAGTTCTGAAACTATCTACTATCTGGATTTCTATATCTCTTGCCATGCTTGGGAACTTCTCCTCCATAGTATCTTGGAGTAGAGCATCAATGCCTTTAGGACCATCTTCTTCTCCTTCAGGAATTCCTGTAATTCAGATATTTCATCTTTTGGAATGATCCCACAATTCTCTCAAAGAATGTTCTGCTTTTGTTCTCCATTTTTCTGCCTTTTTGAATGTTTGAGATCATTTGAAAGCCTTAATTTGAAAGGTCCTTTTGACTGCCTGCTCAACTCGGCTACTGAGGGACTCTACTGTATTTCAAAGCTCATTGAATACTTTTTTCATTTCCTTAAAATCTGCTGTGTCTTTTTTCATTGTGTCCATATCTTTGGTGACTTTGTCTTTGAATTCATTAATTTCTTGAGCCAACTTTTGAACTAGTTTTTGGATTTCTATTTCCATATTTTCTTCCATTCTATACATCTTATTTGCTATCCATA
This sequence comes from Loris lydekkerianus, assembly GCA_963574355.1. Taxonomy (NCBI): domain Eukaryota; kingdom Metazoa; phylum Chordata; class Mammalia; order Primates; family Lorisidae; genus Loris; species Loris lydekkerianus. The sequence goes on from CAUYPK010060762.1 coordinate 30,735, forward strand.
TTCTGAATTCTATTTCTGACATTTCAACCATTTCTCTATTATTGGCATCTTCTGCTGTATCTCATTTGTCATCCATAGGGGAAGGGGGGTTGGTCTCCTCTGATTATTCATGTTGCCAGAGTTCTTTCACTGGTTCCTCCCCATATGTATTTTCCACAATATAGGAAAATTAAAACTGGTGGGTTGAAACTGTATTGGAGGTCCCAGGAACTGAAGCTAACCAGCCATCTCCCAATGTGTTATGGCTTGTGATTGTGAGTTTTTCCCTACAACCTTACCAAGGTCTCTTTCAAAGCTGCAGCCAGATATTCTGAGGAACTGTTTTGTGAGAAAATGCAAGCTGGCTCTGTCTTGATGTCAGCTTGTCCCTACCCAATCCTAGTAAATTGTGGTATTAGGCTGGAATCTCAACTGGGAAGACATACAAACAACTGTAGCACTCCAACCCTCAGTGGCAACAGGCAGAGGATAATCTGTTCATTTCCTGTACAAAACAACCACTGCTGGGAGCATTCTGGGTGGACAGCCCAGGTCAATATTTCTAATCAGATTGTCCAAGGTACTACAGTCACTACACATGAGAAAGCATTCAAAGAGTTTCAAGCATCCAGAAAGTAGAAATACACAGGCATTCCATCTGGTAAACCCATGGGGATGTAACTTGGTCACCTCTGCTGTGTAAGAGAGTCAGGAAAGTTCACCTGCCAAAGCCAGAACTGGGATAACAATGCCTCCATGCCTGCCATGCTGTCTCTACCTGTTGTTCTTTCCCTGCACCCCCTTTCTTCCCCATAAGTCACTGTTTCCACATGGCTGTTCAATGGCCCACACAATGCCCAGACCTCACAGTGAATTTGCCAAACACTGTGGACTCTGCAGGATGTAGACCTTCAGGCAGCTGAGCTAGAAAGTAAGGGTGCACAGTGTGTTCAGAATGGTGAGGAAAATATTTGCTCACTTTTATGCTGGGTGGGATGATACCAGGTGGTACCTCCTTGGAGGAGAAGGCCCAGGTTTTAGCAGCTCTCTCCTGTGGGGTAGTATGTGAGGTCCCTTGTCCCCTGTTTGCTTGCAGAGAGCCCACAACAGGCCTCCAGCTTGGGGGAGGGGTCTCCCGTCCACTTGGCAATGGGGTATGTACCTGGACTTTGATGTCTTTGGCTTGTCTATCTATTTTCTATGATCTGATCCTCATCTGCATCTTCAGTGAGTCCACTTATGTCCAATATCTTTCCCTCTGGAAGGCAGCCTCAGGCAAAAGCTGCGACTAGTCAGCCATCTTACTTGCCCTCAGCACTGTTTTTTGTGTTTCATCAATCACTGTATATTTCAATCCAATCTCATTTGAAATATAATTTAACTTTTTGATAAATTCTTCTGTGAACACTCTGAACCTACATGGATCCTTTTAAACACCATTCTTTAGACTTACCAGAAACTTAAAATCTATCACTCTTCTAAAGTTGGTTTCTGAATGTTTTTTTATATATTGTTCCCACATCTTGGAATGACATTTCTCCATTATCTAAGTCCCCAGTTAAGAACTGCTATTAACAAAATATGTCAACTGGGTGGCTTATAAACAATAAAAATTTGTTTCATATAGTTCAGAAGGCTGAGAAGTCTTATGTCAAGTCATATTTGGTGTCTTATGAGGGCCTGATTCCTGGTTCATAGATGAAACCCTCTAGCTGTGTCAGCATATAGTGAAAGGTAATTTTTAAAAATAATATATTAATGATAATGATCATTTCCTACGCCTCCTAATCTTTATTTCAACCCTCTCGCTCTCCAACTGTCCCCTGGCTTTCTGGGCCACTCCCTCCCCAGCCCAACTCTAACAATTCATCAACACCTTGAGATTTGGAATATATTGATCCTACCACCATTTCAGTATCATATACTCTTGTGTTCCCACATTCTTCCTGGACAAATTTAAATGTAACTATCCATCATTATAATTGTTTCTTTATTACACTCTAAATTCTGTTGTCCCATATATCTTTTTCAAAGTTACCTTAACAAGTCTGCTTCTATGGATGGTACTGAACATAGCTAGTAATAAACATAAAGCCATGAAAAACTATTAATAATAACAAGGCCCTGTTCACAGTCCAGCAATCTCACCATACCTATTTAATCCACTCACTCTTTCACTCTTCTACCCAAACATTTTATACTTTTGCTCTCTTCTCAAAAGTTTAATAACCCTTTTCCTATACTCAGTCTACTCTTATTTCTTGCTGCCTATTTCTCTGAGAAAAAAAAGGCAATCAGAAGACAGATGTGAAAAGTTTGGCCATTAAATTCACCTCACAATTAATATCTTTACTTTCTTCCCTGTTACTATGAATCAACATTCTATAGTTCTATCTAAGCCCAAACCCTCCACTTGGGTATCATATCTATCTTATCCCACTCACTGACAGAATTTGCTTCAGTGGAATCTTCTCTCCTTCTCTCTATCTTCCATATCATTCATTTTTCTCTTTCTATTGGAACATTCCTATCAGTGTATAAACATGTTGATATTTTTTCCTTCTTAAAAACTCCCTTGATTCTATTCCTCCCTCCATTTACCACCCTCTGCTGTTTGCCTTTGTAACAACACTTCTGAAGACTTACCTATACTTGCTCACTGTGATTTATGATCTCCCTTTCTCTTTATAATGTAAAACCATCCAACTTTTATCTCCAATCTACACCAAAATTTATTTGATCAAAGTCAATTATTACTTCTATGTTTCTAAATCTAATGGTCAGTTCTCAGTTTTCTAGTTGATCACTAAGCTACACTGGACACAGCTGATCACTCCTTTCCAGTTGACAATTGGCTTCCTTTAGGCTTCTTTCACTTGGATCCCAGGACATTCCATCCTCCTGGTTTTCCTCCATCTCAGTGGCTGCTCTTTCTCAGTATTTTTGCTAATTTCTTTTCATCTCTGCAACTTCTTGTGTTTCTGAAACTTGGCTATCCACTGGCACTATGCAGGGGTTTTTGTAAAACCCTGATACTTAGCCTACATACTGACCTGCACAATTAAATCTGCAGTGTGGGAACCCAGCATCAGCATTATTTTTTAAATGTCTCCAGGTTAATTTCAATGTGCCCTACCTGAAATTTTGGAGTGCACCAGGGCACAGTTCTCAGATTTTCTCTTCATCCACAATGTCCCTTTTAGTGATCTTACTGAGATGGTTTCCTGCTTTAATACTATTGATGTGCCTAAAACACTAATAAGGTACCTCCAGCACACACCTGTCCCCCAAGATACAGACTCCTCTATTCAACTACCAACTCAACTGCATATTATCTCATGTTAGTATTTTAATACTAAACTTCTGACCATATCCCCAAATTCGTTCTTCCTTTTTCTTCCCCACTGTAAATGGTAACTTCATTTTTCAAATATTCAGAACATAAAAATATATATCTCACATTTGATCTACCTATAAATTCTATACTATCTTTTAAATATATCCAGAATTCAACCTGCACCTGTCACCTCCACTACTTTCACCCAATCCCAAGCTGCCACCATATCTCACCTGGAATATAGCAAAACTCCTAATTCTTCACCCACCATGCTCTCCACCCAATCAGTTTCCTCTTTTTGCTTCTTAGTATCTATGATCCACACAGCACCCAGAGTAATTTTTCAAAATATTTCAGCCTATTTCACTTATGAGATCAATGGTTTTCACTCTTGGTAAAAATAAAAGAGCCATTATGGTAACCCACAAGGCCCTATATGATCTAATTTTCCCTTACTATGATCTCCCTGACTTCATCTTCAATTATATTCCCCAGACATACTGGCCAACCTGACATTCATCAGAGACACCAGGTTTACTCCAAACCTAGGGCCTTTGGACTCAGCATTTGTACTGCCTGAAATATCCATTCTTCAGAATTCCTTGTGTGTGTTTCCTGATTAGCTCCTACTCTTTGCTCAAATGTTACCTGCTCAGTCGAGCCTTCTCAGGCCCTATTTAAAATTGTCAGTCTGCTGTATACACTTCATAGTCTCCTTCTGTAATATTTAGTGAATAGCTCTCATCACTATATATACAAGTAAACACACATACATATTTATAATACACATATATTGGTATTATTGTGTGTCTCTGTCCTTAAAATGTATTTAATTTCCTTAATTTAGTAAGGGTTGTATTCTATTGTTTTGAATCAAAGAAACTGAATGAAAAGTACGTGACTTTAGATCCTGTGGACTTCTCTTTCCCATGGATGTACTAAATTCCTCTGCCACAGATTACATTGCTAAAATGACCCATGGAGTCTTTGTAAATGTTTGATTATTGTAGCTAGTGTCCCATTTCTATCTTGTGAAATACATGATTTATACAGTAAAGAAAATGACAACAACCATGCACTTTATTATAAATCACCATTGATTCTCTTGGGTTTATTTTTTAACTTGTGTGGTATTACCCAATGTACCAATCTCCTAAAAACCCAAACTTTTACTTTTTCAGGTTATAATCTTCAAAATTTTATCTGTTAAATTTCTATCAAGATAGCATGTAAGCATAAAAGGTTTTGTTTTTCTTCATTTAAATGGAATTTCTTATTCTGTAGGCTAAACCCCTTTTTTTGTCTGAAAAGCAAAGTTTCTTATGGAATATGGTTACTGAAAAACCATTTTAATATGTAATTAAGTGGTGGCTTGCATTGATAGCTTACAAAAAAAGCATTCCATGATAAATGATCTGAATAAAACAGATTGACAGAATCATTATATCTTTGTCTTCATTGTGAGGTAAATAATAATCATGTCTATTATGATAATGGCTACAATTTATGTAGTGTTTAACATGCCAAGAACTTCACTATATTTCCTCATATACCCCACACACTACTCTGTGAGATGGGTCTAATTATCCCACCTTATAATCACAGAAAACCAGGGCTTACCAAGTTCACACAGCTGATATAATACCAAAATTCCAAGTCAAGTTTTCTTTCCAAAAAGAAAGAAGGCACTTCACTATGTCAATTCCATTGTCAAAATACAACAAATTTCAAAAACAGCTAAGACAGACTCCCTCAATGTAAACTGTATTACTATGATGTTATTAGAAAGATTTGGAACCACTAATTAAAATATCTTCAGAGTCTCCACATGATTGACGCTGCCATAATCCTAGCAGAATCAGCCTTGCACTTAGGCAGCCTTTTAAATCAGCTACTTTGGTATTTTGCAAAAGGCAGAGGCTCTCCATTTATATTGATGGTGTCCTCACTATGATGCTTTCAGATATTAGACATGATTTTTAACAGACAGAAACCTATCTGGATTTCCCACGGATACTACTCCTTAGAAGTAATTTCCTTTATACTCCCCTCTTCTATTTTTGTCTAATTTCACCACTTATAAATCCATAGATAGTCACAGTGGCAACAAAGAATTAGAGTTTTCAAAGCACATGTGAAGTGATACTAATTGTTTCCTATAGTGTGTTTTATCGATTAAGAGAAATAGAATAAGGCTAGTGTGCATTTTGTTTGGCATTATGGATTTCATTTGCAAGTGGGTCCACAAATTTAAAGTACAGTTCTTACTAGGTAGAAATTTAAACCTGCAAAGAAATGCTCCCTCTAACAGATTTCTACCAACCACGGAGACAGGCATATAATTGTCATCGAGCTCTAACAAGCTTTACCATGAAGACTGCTGAGACCTCATCCATGAAGCCAGGCTCAAAGCACAAAAAAATGATGTGGCCAAAGGACTGGCCCTCCTAGCAGGAATTCAGTGTACTGATATGTTCAAAAAAGTGAGACATATTTCATATATCCTACCAGGATTATGAGTACTAATTGGAGTACTAGCTGTCCTTTCCTCATGGTTTTCATTAAACCAGGCTCTTCTCCCATTATAGAAAATATCACAATTGATTAATAAGAATAAAAACATTGAGTATTTACTATGGGCCAGCTACTTTACTACACAGACTATCTCATCAGAGGGTCACAAGAGAACTCTTGAGTATGGATAATATTGCATTTATGGATAAGAAAATCAAAGGGGCTTGTCTGAAGTTCCATAGCAAGGAAATAGTAGGGTCATAATTTGAACTGTGGCTATCTGACTCCAGAGTCCAGCAACATAGTATGGTATATAGTATAGTAGACTTTTTTATCTGACTCAACATTATAGTCAGTATCTGGCAAAGAGCCTCATAGGAATACAATAAAAATCAACTGAATATATAAATTATGGGTATTGTCTGGACCATAAAATGATTTATCAAACATGGTAATCTGTTAAAAAAAAATTAAATGTAAAATGTCAAAACTTTGCTTCTTTATATAACTTAAGTCCACTAAACAGAAAGAGAATAAAGGCTAAACATATGGGAACGATACATGCAGGAACCATCTCTAAACCAGCATCCACAAAAATTTTCTGTATAAACCAGATAGTATACTTTAGACTTTACAGATCACCCAGTCTCTACTGCAACCACTCAATGCTGACATTGTGAAAAAATGTCAGATGTAGACAGTACATAAGTGAATGAGTATGGTGTCACAATAAAACTTTACTTATAGACACTAAAATTTGAATTTTATATAATTTTCACAGGTCATAAAATATTATTCTACTTTTGATCTTTTTTCAGAAATTTCAAAATATAAAATGCATCATTAGCTCGTGGCCCAAATATACAAAAACCAGGCAACAGTCTATAACTGGTACAAAGACAGGTTTGCTGGCTCCTGGTTTGCTGACTCCTCTTCCAAACCAGTCTTTTTACAAATAGTGAGATTTTGCAAGAGAAAGGAGATGTGATTCTAAACTGAATGAAATTCACCCAAATGTGCTGTGTTGTTATTGTTATTTGTTGTCGTGAAAACACACATAGGAAGTAGAGCCATCTAAGAGTTGTGACAGAGAAGCAAGATAAATAATAGTGAAATAGTAAAAACAGGAGGAAGAATTATTATCCAATTTAACTAGCAAGAAGTATGTCATTTATAAGATAATGAGGGAGACAAGAAGACACTTATTTTAAGCACAGGACATGTTCAGAAACAGGTCAGAAAGATAACATCAGTCACCTAAGGACTAATTACATCTCCTTCAGCTAAGATTTGCAATTAAATGACACTCTTTAAATGAGCTGATTAAAGTCTTTATGCTTAATAGTTAAAATGTACCAAAAACTGTTAAGATGTACATAAGAAGGAATACAGATTTCAATGTTCTATGTTTTTGTCTATAAGGAACCACCATTTTTGTCAAACCATATTTCTTTTTTCCCCTTTCAAAAGAATTCCTGCACCCAGACTGCTGAGTGGTACAAGAATAAAACCACAATTGTGCAGGTGGGACTGACGCAAAACCTTTCATCCCTTGATGGCCAGCTCCTTCTCCATGTCCTCAAAAGCCACACAAAGAGCTCTTCACCCTTCTCAAGTGCTACCCCAACCCCCTCCCTCTCTCCAGCATTCCTCTCTGCTGATGACCTTGTTTTTATTTCATAGAGAAATTGAAGCTGTCAGGAGGAATAGTTTTCAAATTCCTGCCCTTTGAGTGACAAACATCAGGGTCTTATTTCCCTCCTCTCAAGTCTCAGAAGCTGAAAAATTCCTTTGTCTTTCTTCAAGCCAGCTTTGCCTCCTGTGACCTTCATGCCAACTGCCTTCCCTGACTTCAAATGAAGCAAGGACTTTGTTCATCTTTTAGACCCTCTCTCTTCTGTATTTTCATATATTCATCTTTCCCAGTTTCTTCTTTACAGCCTACAAACATACTTGGCTCTTTCCAGTTTAAATAAATAGTTTCTGGGTGGGTGGCTCATGCCTGTAATCCTGCACTTGGGAGGCAGGAGCAAGAATCACTTGAGACCAGGAGTTTAAGACCAGCCTCAGCAATATAAGAAAAACCCATATCTATAAAATATACATATATATTTAAATTTAGTCATGTGTGGTGGTCCATTTCTGAAGTCTCAGCTACTGCAGAGGCTTGAGCCCAGGAGGTTGAGGTTATAGTAAGCTATGATTGCACCATAGCCTGGTAGACTAAGCAACACAGTAAGACTCTGTTTCTTAATTAAACACACACACAAACTCCAAACCTCTCCAACCTGGTTTCATCTTCCAACAACCTGACACCTTCTTCTCTCTCATTCTTCACATCAACTCCCTCAGAACATCAGATACTGTCCTTCTCCACATCTCCAGCTCTCATTCACTATCATGGGTCTTCCTTGGCCCACCATGGCAAAGAAATATCTTGGGAAAATATTCCAAATAGGCTGTACACTTTAGATTAAATATGTAATTTTATTGATACATTAATATAAAATTGTAAACATAATGCCCTCATATTGTCAATTCCTCAAAGATTTAGTTTGTCCATTTCCTCCACATTTTCAAGTTTCTGAGTATAGACACTTTTGTACTATTCAGTAAAGATATTTTGTATCATTGTGGTATTGGTTGTTATTTCCCCTTTTTCATTTCTCATTGAAATTATTAGAGATCTTTCTTTTCTGTTTCTAATTAATCTGGCTAATAGTATATCAACTTAGTTTATCTTTTCAAAGAACCAACTTTTTGTTTCATTAATCTTCTGAATGATTCTTTTGTTCTTGATTTTGTTTAGGTCTGATTTGATCTTGGTAATTTCTTTTCTTCTGCTGAGTCTGGGATTGGATAATACTTCTTTTCCAGCATTTTCAGAAGAGCCATTAGATTGTTCAATTGCATTCTTTCTGATTATTGGATGAGGGCATTTAATATAATAAAATTTCCTCTAAGGACTGCTTTTGAAGTCCCAGAGCTTTTGATAGCTTGTGGTTTCACTCTTATTCTTTCCAAGGAATTGAACAATTTCCTTCTTTATCTCCCCTTTGACCTAGCTATTGTTTAGCAATAGGCTATTCAAAGTCCAAGACTCTGTGTGAGGATGAGTGTTTTGGCGGCATTAAGTTTAACATGTCTTCCATTGTAGTCCATAAAGATACACAATATAACTTCTAATTCTTTAATTTGTTGAGGCTTTATTTTTGTCTTAGGATATTATCTATCTTGAAAAATGATCCATGAGCTGATGAGATGAATGTATATTCAGTAGTATTGAGGTTAAATGTTCTGTAGATATCTTTTAAGCCCAGTTGTTCTAGAATCATGTTTAAGTCTGCCATTTTATTACTTAGTTTCTGCTTAGAGGATCTGTTCAGTTCTTCCAGTAGAGTGTTGAAGTTCCCAGTGTCTGGTGTTGTTGCTTATCATACTGTTCAGATCAAGAAGAGTTTGTCTTCTCTTGTTGTATTGTTCCCTTGACTAATATATAGTGTCCATCTTTACCTTTCCTTCTTTTTATTGTTTTAAAGCCAATTGTATCTCCAAAAAGAACTGTGATACCCACTTTCTTTTGGTTTCCATTTGCCTGAAATGTTGTTCTCCAACTCTTTATTCTGAGTTTTGATATATCTTTGGGAGTTAGATGTGCCTGGTAATACTTGGTTTGTACTATTTTATCCAATCAGCCAGCCTATGCCACTTCAATGGGGAAATCAAGCATTTACATTTATTGAGAGATTGATAAGTAGGGTTGAAGTTCTGTTATTCTTATAATGTGGAGATCTGTTGGCTTGTTTTATCACTTGGGCCATTCTGGAAGCTAGGCTTTGTCCTTTAGCTGCCAGGTGTCTTTATTTTGCTAGTGGTCCATTGTGTTGGTCTGTGTATTGTACTATAGTTCGGGTCTGAGTACTTCCTGCAGGGCTGGTCTTATAGTGGCAAATTTGCTCAGGGTTTGCTTCTGGTAAAAGATTCAACTTCTCCATCAAAGATGCAACTTAGATTTTCAGGGTACGGAATCCTAGGTTTGCAACTGTTTTGTTTGAGAAGATTGAAGATGGGAGTCCACTATCTTCTAGCTCATACAATTTTTGCCCTTGTAGGTGAGCTGTTGCTTATGCTGGGTTGCTTGCAGAATTTTCTCTTTCATTTTGACTTGGGCAAGGTTAAATACAATGTATCTGGAAGATGCTCTATTTTAATTGAGTTGGCTCAAGGTTTAACATCCACCAAGTGGGAGAAAATCTGAATCTATAGCAATGTTAGAGAATTTTTCAGCTGTAATATCCTTGACTAAGGTTTCCATGCTATTGAGATGCTCTTCTTTCCCTTCAGGGATACCTATAATTCATATGTTAGTACACTTTCTTTAGTTCCATAATTCTGAGAGAGATTGCTTTGCTTTCACTCTCTTCTTTTGCACCTCTTTAAACAATTGGGTTAACTCAATACACTTGTGGTGCATCTTACAATGGTATATGTGAAACTTAGTAAATGTGGAATGTAAATGTCTTAACACAATAACTGTGAAATTGCCAGGAAGGCTATATTAACCAGTGTGATATAAACATGTCAACCGGTCTGTGAAACTAGTGTATGATGCCCCATGATCATATCAATGTACACAGCTATGACTTAATAAAAAAAAAAAGAGCCTTGTCTTTGAACTCTGAGATTTTTTTCCTCTCAATGCTTTATTCTGTTACTGAAACTTTGTATTGCATTTTGAAACTCTCTGAATGAGAGTTATTTTAGCTTCTTTATGTCATTTATAACTGTGTCTAGATCCTTGGAGACTTTGTCCAAGGATCATTAAAATCTCAAGACAATTTTTGGATTTCCTTCTATAGGTTTTCCACATTTATTTATTTATTTATTTATTTATTTATTTATTTATTTATTTATTTTCTTGTATTTATTTATTTTATTTATTTATTTATTTATTTTTGCAGTTGTCGGCTGGGGCTGGGTTTGAACCCACTACCTCCAGCATATGGGGCCGGTACCCTACCCCTTTGAGCCACAGACACCACCCCCGATTTTCCACTTTTTCAGCAATTCTTCATTGTTTTTATCATTCATAATCTGAATTCCCTTTCTGTCATTTTCTTAATTTCTTTGTAGTCAGGATCTTCTGAGGTGGCTACACTGTCATCCCTTGTTGGAAATAATCTGATCTGATACTTCTTGATGGTGGTGATTTTTTGCTGATTCATCCTCTTGTGTGACTTCTTCTTCTTTGACTCTGTTCTTATGGAGGCTTAAAAAAATTTCCTAGAATACTAGGGGCTTCCCCAGGTTTTATAAAAACATAGCCACTTTTGAATATGAACCACCAAGGCTGGAAATTGAATTTCACAACATCTTTTAGCAGGTTGTCAAGAAGATTAGAACCTGTTTTTCTATTCTGAAAGCAAACGCCATGTGGGTGGAGCAGATGTCTCAGTGAGCAGTGTCCCCAACACTGAAAATTAAGTTTTGTTATGATCCACTTATAAAACCTCTGACAAACTGAAATGTAATGAGAATACAATAAGTAAATTTCTGTGTTTTCAAGCTAATTTTAGGTCTGGAACACACTAGTTTTACCAAGAGATAGTAACTGGAGACATAACTTGAATGCTTTAAACATACCAAAAAAAAAAAAAAAAAAAAAAAGCACAAAACAAGTAGCTCTGACTTACCATTTAATATTGTTATTTATTTTACGTGTGTGATTTATACCTAATCCATACCTGATCACTAATAAGAGATAATGGATTCCTCTTTCTCATTTCAGCTTGAGTGAATTGAAAATACTACATCTGTAAGTTGTTGCTGTCATTAATCCATCTAGCTACATGAAAATCAAAAGAAATGATACCATTCTCACAAACTCACTCTTTTACCTTATTTTATTCACTTTTAGAAGAAAATATGAATCTAGTAAGTTCTAAATTCACCTACAAATGAACTTCTATAACTGAATCCTACTTTGCTTCTTTGCTTCAGAGTGATTTTATAGATGTGAAGGAAATAGGCCTTCATGCTGGCCTACTAACTGTGTACTTCCCTCCTTCTACCTACCAGGACCACGTAAAGTTCTTGAGTTGTATGCTGCCCTGGCTGTGCTGGTGAAATGTGATATCAATGTGAAATAATTTACCCTGTCATAAAATAATTATAATGTTCTATATATGTCTTAGCTTAGTCTTAATTTGTTAGCTATTTTTTATTTTATCAGAAAAATAGCTAAGTTGATGATAACTGGAATATTTGTACTCAGTTCATGCCATAATTTTGAACACTTTGAGGTTTGAATAAAGAGTGACTAAAACCACAGAAACCTATCTTTATAATTTTCTTCATGGTCAATTAATGTTTACTAAGTCTAACTTCTCTAAAATTTTACACCAACTCATGAGACCTTGTATTTTAGTTAAATCGTTTATAACATTGTCTATATCTCTAAACTTCTTCCCTGAATCGGAATACTATAGTGTAGAAATTGAATGCATTTATCTTTGTGGAGCTGAGAGAAAGATTAACTGGTATTTATTTTTGCAAATTGGAATTGCACACAGCATGTTTTTTCCAGCCATTGACAATCATAACAATGTGCCAAGAGAACACCAATTGTGAACTAGGCATGAAATACTTATATTCTATTAGCTGAGCACTAAAATAACCCATTCTATAATATAATCTCATAAATAATGAAGTAATTACCTTTAAAATGTGAAATTAAAAGGAAATAAGCAGTTCTTTTATTCACAAGAGAGACACTAGATATGTCATGTATGAATAAAAAGTTTAAGGCAATAAAGGAAACTCTGCAGTATAAAGAGGGAAAATGCTGCATCAGAGATAGTGACTTTAGTCAAGGTGTGCAAAACAATGCTTGTTCATATGCAATTTTACCTCTTTAACTCAAAGTGGCCATTTTATTCTAAAGAGGCAATAAATATCACCAGAATAATTATTTTTCTTTGTTGATTTAAAGGGATCACTAAAAATGTCATGACTTGTTACCCAATAAATTACATACACAACTATTCAATAACTATTTATTGAATGCCTACTATATGTCTGGAATTTCTACACCAACACTTCTGTGTACTACCAATTACTTTATGTTCGGTGCTAATTTTATTTGATGTTGACTATATCATCACAATAGAAGTTGCATAGTCAAATGCCCTGTGGTTAAAATGTCAAGGTCAAAATATCCTGCTTTCGTGAAGCACTGTACAAGATGCTAAGCTCACTGTATGTTATACATTTTGCCATCCAAGAGATTATGGTGTTGCTGGCAGAGAACAGCTAAGGGTTTATTGCTGTGAGTTATCACACAAAGCAAAATTAACCCTGTATGTTACTCAGGTACTCTAGACTCATTAACCAGCTGCAATTTGAGAAATTTTAAGCTATAATAAGATGAATTTTGAAATAATATAATTTTCAAATCTAGAACAATATTCTGAACTGACCTTTTTATAGCAGTCTATTTCATGACTTTCATTTAGCCTCTCCAAGCAAGTGACTCGTTTATAGGTTAAAAATTTTGAAGATAATTTCTTTTTTTTTTTTTTTTTTTTTTTTTTTTTATTGTGGAGAAGGGGCAGGGAAAGAAGGCGGGGGAAGAGGTGAGTGACAGGGTCGGGCCAGTGGCATGGTACCACATTGGCTGTATCTAGGTAGAGGCAGTTTCAGG
>CAUYPK010060765.1:0-19996 GCA_963574355.1 Loris lydekkerianus
GTGCCCATCGATCCATGAATGGATTAATATTAACATTCTTGATGGGAGTCTATGCAAATGTATGTATTACACATATTGCAATTTCTTTGGTTTACTCATCACCCTAAAACCAGCCAAAATTTCTTCTATTTGAAGAGTTCCTGGATCCCTCAGGTAGTTGTACCCTTCATTCTTTCATCCACTGAAAAAATATTTAGTTTCTATTTTCAACAGTGATTTGGTTAAATGGTAGAAATATGCCCCAGACCCAGAGGCAGTGTCGTCATGAAGTTTCTGTTTCATTATAAGAAACACACCTTGAAGAAAAATTACAAATTGGAATTAGTGATATGGATACAGATTTTAAAGTAATAGACATTAATAGAACTGATTAATTTACAGATATTATGGAAATCTGTATTTCCTCTTTGCATTTTATGGCATTTTCATGGGTGTCTTTTTTGTATTACTTCTGTTAGTCCGCTGCCTCCTAAATTACCTGCCCCTGCCTCAATATAAGTGCCAAGAATCATTATAAATATACAGTGTAATTATGACAGACAGCCTGTGAAAAAATAAATAAAACAATTTTTAATTGGTGCTGGATATTATTTGTTTCGAATTATTTCTATTTGAGAGTCTTAGAGCTCAAGCATATGTTTACTGGCATCCTTACAGATCTGTAGACTGTGAAAATAATTCCACAGCTACCATATGTTAAAAGGAATATTTTTGCTGACACATGAAATCTACTAACTTTTAGTTTCCTTCTGTCTTCTTCCCTCAATACCATACTAAAAATTGCATATGGCTCAGTAAGCTTTTTATCATAATCTAAAATCAAGTAGAATTATTGTAATTATTAAAAATATGCTTTTGTACCTACATCATAAGCCTCTATAATACTTCACTAATGCTAAGGAATAAACAAAAATGATTAATAAAAGGGGACATTTCTGTTGTGAAATAAGCCAAATAAACAAACAAGGAAGGTTTAGTGTCCTTAATTTTAGTGTCCTTTAATTTCTTCTAGATTAAAATCTAGGTATAAAATTTAAATCTTTTACCAAAATGTAAAAAGTTACAAATTGTTCCATTTCATTTTTATGATCAAATTTTGAGGATGAGAATAGCATATAAGTCAGACATGAAGGTCACACACAAAAAGTATCAAGCAAAGCATAAGATTCTATCATACAGAGATATGCCTTCTTAATATTCTGACATAGATAATTTTATGTATTATTAAAAGATCTTTCAAATATTTATAATTTAATTATACTTAACAGGTGTTCTTAATTTACCCCATAAAATATACAGATATATGTTCGTAGACAGATAAATTCTGATGAATAATAAACTACTTTTTAATGTATTATTATTATCATTCTGCCAGTTGCATGCATACCAAAATGAGCTTGTTTTTGCCAAATATTATTATGTATCATCATCAAATTAATTTTGGTAAGGTAAATATTTTATAAAATAATTAACTATGGATTCCTAATACTTTTTCTTATGGAAAAAAGCTTACATAGTTCGGAATTCCTAGATAATAATCATTTATGTTCATAAATGGAATTGATAGTTCATGAGACATTTGCAAAGGACTAGCAAAACATGGTGAAAACCTGTCATTTTCAGTCACTTTTCACTTCAAAATTTCTACATGCTTTTTCTATAAACACAAATAAACTGAATTTTAAAATTATGGATCATGGGTGATTATTTTAGTTTTTAATTGAAAAGCATCATAGCCACACAAAAAACAAACCATACTCTAAAAAAAAATTTATAGGCCTAATTTTAAGAGTGGTGACAAAAACAATGGAATGGGTTCTTCTTTGCACAGTATCCTTGAAAATTTCCCATCTAGCAAAATTACAAAATAATATAATTGGTACTACATCTCAGACAAAGCTTTTAATATATTGTTCTCTAAAATGAGTGATTAATATAATCAACTCAAATTTTTGGAATAATTTAAACAGGCTAAAAGGACTAATGGTAATGGGTTGTCTGGATCTATACTTAAGAATACACCACACAAAAGATTTGGAAGATCTTTTCTTAGAGAATTATGAAATTCTAAGAGAAGAAATTGCAGAAGACACTAACAAATGGAAGAACATACTTGCTCTTGGCTGGGAAGAATCAACGTTGTCAAAATATCTATTTTTACCCAAAGCAATCTACAAATTCAATGCAATCCCAATTAAAATACCAACATCATATTTTGAAGAACTGGAAAAGATAGTACTTTGTTTTGTATGAAACCAGAAAAAAAAAAACAAAAAACAAAACTCATATTGCTAAAGAGTATTCTTAATAATAGAAACAAAGTTGGAAGCATCACCCTTCCAGACTTCAGGCTATATTACAAGCCCACGGTAATCAAAACAGCATGAACTGGAACAAAAATAGAGACATAGACATATGGAACAGAATAGAAAACCAAGAGATGAAACCAGTCTCTACTTGCCATCTTATCTTCGATAAACCAATAAAGCAGATGTAGTGGGGGAAAGAATCCTTATTCAACAAATGGTGCTGGGAGAACTGGATAACCACACGTAAAAGACTGAAACTTGATCCACACCTGTTACCCCTTACACAAATCGACTCAAGATGAATAAGAGACTTAAATATAAGAAAAAAAAAAAATGATAAAAATCTTAGAAGAAAGTGTGAGGACCTGAGGATGTTGGACTGGGGAAAGATTTTATGAGAAAGACTTCAGTGGTCATTAAAATAATAACCACAATTGAGAAATGGGATTTAATTAAACCAAAAGCTTCTGCACATCTAAGAACACAACTTGTAAAGCAAAAAAGTAACCTTCAGGATGAGAAAAGATATTTGCAGGGTGTCTGTCTGACAAAGGGTTGATAACTAGGATCTTCAGAGAACTCAAATAATCAACAATAATCAACCATGGGCAAGAAATATGAGCAGAACCTTCTCTGATGAAGACAGACAAAATGGATAAGAAACATATAAATAAATTATCATCATCCCTGATTGATAGAGAAATGAAAATTAAAATACCCAGGGCTATCACCTAATCTATTTCATTTAATATGAGAATAGCTTACATTAAAAACTCTCAATGCTACAGGTGCTGGCATGGATGAAGAGAGAAAGGAATACTTTTACATTACTGGTAGGACTGCAAACTTATACAACCCTTTTGGAAAGAAGTATGGAGAATCCTTAAATAACTCAAATAAGACCTCCCATTTGATCCTGCAATCCCATTACTAGGCATCTACCCAGAAGAAAAAAAAAATTCTTTTATTATAAGGACATTTGCACTAGACTGTTTATTGCAGCTCAATTTGTAATCACCAAATTCTGAAAACAACCTAAATGCCCACCAACCCAGGAATGGACTAACAAACACACCATGGAATACTATTCAGCTATTTAAAAAAATGGAGACTTTACATCTTTTGTATTAATTTGAATGGAGGTGGAACACATTCTTCTTAGTAAAGCATCACAAGAATGGAGAAACGAAAATTCAATATACTCAATTCTAATATGAAGGCAGTACATCATCTTACATAAGGGGTGAGGTAGGGGAATGAGGGAGTGGGGAGAGGGAAGAATGGAGGAGGAGGATGGGGTGTCATGATGTGTGGCACACCTCTTGGGACCAGGACACAATTATAAGAGGGACTTTATCTAACAAATGCAATCAGTGTAACCCACTTCTTTCTCAATGATACACAAACAATAAAACAAAGAAGTGTAATTATAAAAATATTTAATTAAAAATGTTTCTAATTATCATGGTTATTAATAATCCCATATCAAATTACAACTCTTCTTAGCACACAAATAAACAGCTAACGTGAAACATCTAAAGATTTGGGGGGCAATTTTCTTTGAACAAATATCTTCTCTTTCTGAAGTATTGCCTTGAAATTATTTTTACGTGCTTTCTCCGTAATATATATAACAAATAAGAATCCTGGAAAGATACAGGTAATTATTGCAACCTGGTTCAGCAGGACACCAGATACTCAGTAGGAAAACCATAATTTAGTGTCAGACCTACAGGCTGAAAAAAAAATAGTGGTATATAACTAACTTCCAACACAAGAAAAACAAATACAATTGGCCATCACTTAATTTTATTTCTCTGCATACTTTTAGCACAACCTATTACCCTGAACTTATTATCTAAAGCAGTAGAGATGGAAATTTGTATTGTTTTTATAATCTCAAGAAACTGTACGACATAGAATTTCTTAAAGCTATCAGCACAAAATTAAAAAAATAAACACTATCTCAGGGGGTTTGGTGATTCTTCATCATAGCTTAGCCAATGATTCGTTTTAAGTTGTAATTCAGCAAATAATCAATTACCGAATAAACTCAAAATTAGAAAACATGCTGATAGCTCAAAATAAGTGTGTATTTGATTCACATAGTTACTCAACCTTTAAAATAAAAAATAAATTAAAATGATATTTTGATTTTTTAGATCCTCTCTGCTTCAAGTTACATTGTGTTAAGCAGCTACCTTTAAACTTAATACAAGTTCTATTCTTCCAAAACTATATACTAAGGGGATTAGCTATCTGTGCGCACATTAACATAGCCCAGAGAGTCATGTCATTTACTTGCCACCTGTAAAAAAGACTCGGACCCCACTTCAGTTATAAATCAGATGGTGATTTATTACACCTACACAGGCGGCCCGCCACCCAAAGGGCCAACGGCCCTGAAGAGAAAAGCAGGTTGCCTTTTATACCTTTTTTCTTGTATGCAAGCAAGTAAAAACAAAAGCAGAATGTGGCAGTTAGCCCAGGGGTGGGGTTACAGAATTGGCTCAGGGGGGCTTGGCACCGGTTGCAGTGAGTCAGGGGGTTGTATTGTGGCAGCTGGCATGGGGACAGACTTGGCATGGGGACAACTTGTGGGATGCCGTACCTTGGGAACTTCCCGTAGGTAATTTATACCATTATTCAGTCATTGCTAGGGGTTGGGCTAAGTTTCCCCATTGCTACCTGTTGCTAGGAGTTCTTGGGAACTCAGAGAACTTCCTTGTTCTGAAACCTGTTCTCAGAATTAACTCAAAGGAGGGGGGTTGAGATGTGCAGGGACTCAGGCTGAGACAGTTAGGGGCCTTTAGGGGTCCCTTTGCTGGGTATGACGTACTCAACCCATTTTTATTGAGCCTCTCACATATGCTGACCCTTGTGGAAGATGATGGACATACAATGTTGAACAAAAATAAGCATGCTTCTCACCTTTTTAGAGCTTTATATATATTGGATGTAATATGTACTTATTAAATAGTCATATAATACTCATATTAATACACCCTTGCAGAAATGACAAATAGAAGTATGGCAGTGAAATTAAAAGAAAGGTGTCCTATGCTATTAGAAATTAAAATGCCTATTTATGCAAGAAACATTTATTGAGCAGCTCTATGTAACATGTTAACCACTGGGAACCAGGGTTTCATAAAAGATTTAAATTCTATGGCTTAATGGGGTTTTTACAGAAATTGTGGAATGACATTAACAAATAAAAAAATATATATACAGGGGCAGTGCCTGTGGCTCAATGAGTAGGGCACCGGCCCCACATACCAAGGGTGGTGGGTTCAAACCTGGCCCCGGCCAAACTGCAATAACAACAAAAATAGCTGGACGTTGTAGTAGGTGCCTGTGGTCCCAGCTACTCAGGAGGCTGAGGCAACAGAATCGCCTAAGCCCAAGAGTCAGAGGTTGCTGTGAGTTGTGATGCCACAGCACTCTACGAAGGGCAACAGGGTGAGACTCTGTCTCTAAAACATATATATATACACACACAATGTGGATGTTGATGAGAATTCCAAAGGAAAATAAAACAGAGTAAGAAAGCTAAGGAGTCAGGGTTTTCAGAGAATTTCCTTGAGAAAAGGGGCCACGGGCTGCCTGGCATATTCACTTTTGTTTTTACAGTTCAGACGCTCAAATCCTTGATAGCAGTTTTGTTCCCACCGAATCTCCTTATACACTGCTCAGTGCCTGTATCTCATTCTTTTTTACATTAATAAAATTTTGAAAATTCTTTTACTTTCTGAAGTTTTGCATACTTTTGGTCCTACCTCTTTTTACATTTTCAGACCTAGTGTGCTTAATTATTTGCAGCGTCCTTACATTCCAAGTAAGTTTATTGTAACACGCAGTAGTGTAATGGCAGAGCTGATGAAACGATAAAACCCAGAAACCGAATAGCTAAAAACGATGGTTCATTATCTTTTTGTGTAACAATCTTTGATGAGTAGTTGGTATCTGGTCAGGTTTGTGGGTTATTTTGCCACTTACAGGACATGGCTGCCAGGGTTAATTATCCCCATTTATACCTAGCACAAAACAAAGGGAAGGCGGGAGAATGCAGAACCAACATCCTTTAGACATTGACGTGGAGGTCACTCCCTATTATATGAGTGAAACTCTCCTGATCATTTGTCATCTCCAATCATCTTTCACTCTTGTGAAAAGGGGAGGAAAGGTTTGAGTTTTTAAGGTTCCAATAGAGGATGGTGGAAATGGAACTTGGAAGGGCCAAAACCTAGTGTGTGATGGGATCACTTCGTAAGAATAGCAAAAACTGTATAATTAAGTAAAAAATTTGGAACTAGAATCAATGTAAAATATAGGCCTATAAACAGAGGAATCTATTAAGCAGTAGGAACTAACAGGTTGAAATTATGAGATCCATGCAATAGCTGCCAGAATTCTACTAATTCAGGGGTTCTCAAACATTTTGGTCACAAGACCTCTATACACTCTAAAAATTATTTAGGATTATAAATAGCATTTGATTATTTGGTTATATCCATTGACATTACCATATTAGAATATAAACTGAGAATTAAGGTATACATTTTATTTATTTATTTATTTATTTATTTATTTATTTATTTAGACAGAGTCTCACTATGTTGCCCTCAGTAGAGTGCTCTGGCATCACAGCTCACAGCAATCTCAAACTCCTGGGCTTAAGTGATTCTCTTATCTTACCCTCCCAAGTAGCTGGGACTACAGGCGTCCGCCACAACACCTGCCTATTTTTTGTTGCAGTTGTCATTGTTGTTTAGTAGGCCCAGGCCATGTTCGAACCTGCCAGCCTCCGTGTCTGTGGCTGGCGTTGTAACACTGTGCTATGGGCGCCAAGATATGTATATTATTTATTTGTAGCAATAAGAAACTCATTTCTTATTAGCATAATTTCTAGAAAAATAAAGCTTTAACCAAAACAAAAGCTGAGAAAAATAGAATTGTTTCTAATTTTTACAAATTCTTTTCACCTGACTTAACAGAAAATCGTTCCATTCTCATATCTGCCTGCTTTTAATTCCTTAGAATTTTACATGCTGTTAATATATCACTTCTGGAAAACTTTGCCATATACTTGTGAACAAATAAACATGAAAAAAGTAAATTCTATCTTGGTAGTCTCATGAAGACAATGTTCGATCTAGTGGACCTTCTGAAGTTTCTTATCTTGCTCCCTCAAAAGTCCCAGTACTGCGTATCAAAGGCTAATGACCTAGTTGCAAACTACCATTATTTTATGGCTAGATGACTAGGAAAACTGAGAAACTGTTTTTCTTTCTTTCACTTTTCCATTCCAATAAGCTATTCTCCACTAAAAAGCCAGATAAATAATTTTTTGAATATACAATCTACAATATTACTTTCCTTCTTAAATAATTTCAGTGGTTCTTCCATTACAGTGGAGATAAAAATAGTTTATTCTGTCTCATAACCAGAAACTATGCAGCAAATTATCCCCAAGATTTATGGCATTATAATAATTTAAAACATTATATAAGAGCTTTTGATTTAATAGGCCTTTAATAGCTAATTAAAAGTGATTACAAATATTCTGTTTATATTTCTGAATTTTAATATTGGTACTTCACAATTTATCCCTCTGACACTCAGAGCATGAAAATATTTGTATCTATTTTAATATAAACTACTCAATGCTGAATATCTAGTAAATGTGAACTGCATAGCTAAAAAAATGCAAAATTGAATCCCATTTGTTTATTTGTGTTGCTGCAATTGCCACAGCAATCTTCTTCATAAAGTTTTTCCCCAGAATGATATCTTCCAGTGTTTTTCCTATGTGACGGGAAAAGAACACTTTTACTCTGCTGATGGGACTGCAAACTAATTTTTGGAAGGAAGTATGGAGAAACCTCAAAGAACTCAACCTAGACCTCCCGTTTGATCCTGCAATCCCATTACTGGGCATCTACCCAGAAGGAAAAAAATCCCTTTATTATAAGGACACTTGTACTAGACTGTTTATTGCGGCTCAATTTACAGTCGCTGAAATGTGGAAACAGCCCAAATGCCCCTCATCCCAGGAATGGATTGGCAAGCTGTGGTACACGTATACCATGGAATACTATTCAGCCATTAAAAATGGGGATTTTGCAGCATTTGTATTAACCTGGATGGAGGTGGAAAACATTATTCTTAGTGAAGCATCGTAGGAATGGAGAAGCATGAATCCTATGTATTCAACTTTAATATGAGGACAATTAATGACTATTAATGACATGGCAGGGGGCGGGGGAAAGGGAGAGCAGAGAAAGGAAGAGGGAGGGTGTGGGGGAAAGGAAAAGAAAAAGAAAAGAAAAGAAAATAGTGACTAACATAAATAGGATTTAATTATGACCAAAGTACATTATTTGAACAATAACTTTTAATTCAACTTGTTTAATATGTTGGTTAGGATATTGCATACTCATTTATAAGTGAAATGTGTTTGTAATTTCCCTTTATAATAATTTTTTTTTCCAATTTTAATATCAGCTACATCCAGATGAAGTATAATGAATTTGAATTATACCTTCTTTTCTATTTTCTATAAGATTTGGCATGATCTATTGCTTGAAATTAGCTTCTATTTTTATTTATAAATATTAGTTGTATATTTTTTGAGACTTTGGAAACAATTAAAAAAGAAAAAAGGCAAAATTGTTATTAAAACAATCAGAATCTCTCTCACTCTATATGCAACCAAGTAATTACAGAACCGCTGGGATTAGCACTGATGTGAACTGCTCGTCACTGCGGTAGATTTAATGCTATTCCACAACCACAAAGCAGAAAATTAGCAATACCAATTATACTTTACAGTCATTGTAAAAGTCTTAAAATTCCACTATGCCTGTGGCTCAGTGAGTAGGGTGCTGGCCCCATATACCAAGGGGGGTTGGTTCAAATCCACCCCTGCTGAACTATAACAACAACAACAAAATAGCTGGCTGTTGTGGCAGGTGCCTGTAGTATCAGCTACTTGGGAGGCCGAGGCAAGAGAATCGCCTAAGTCTGGGAGTTGAAGGTTGCTGTGAGCTGCATGACGCCATGCCACTCTATGGAGGGCAATAAAGTGAGACTCTGTCTCTTAAAAAAAAAAAAAAAAGTCTTAAAATTCCACTGTTTAAGTAAAAGGTATGAAAATAATTTAATTTTATATGTTTTTTTTTTAAATAATGAGTTTTTAGTTTAGCATAATAAGCCACAACAATTGCAGTTGTACTTTTTTTATAAATAGCGTACTATTGGTGATTGCATGAGAAATTAATTTAATGATAATATTTGAGATTAATCATTTTTTTTTCTATTTATCTAGTGGTGTCTATGCTATGCAAGTAAAATTTATGCATGATGATTACTGAGATTCAGGAAAATGTAGAATGGATATTAAATTTGAGACTTAATTAATAATTAATGTACACAAGAGGAAAGCAGACAATTTATTCTGACAAGCAATATTACTCATCTCCCAAATCACCTTGTCCTGTCGGAGAAACCTTCATGCCAATGACTTTATTTCAAACATATTGCTCTTGAAATAAAAGAAGGGATTTCTGGGCTTCTCAGTATCTCTTGTTTACCATCTAGTGTTATGCTTAATGATCAACATTAAAGTTACTGCTTTAAAACCATCTTAATTAGAGCAAAACCTTCAAAACAGTCACTTAAAAAGCTCAGATCGTCAAATTAGACGATCTCACATGTTCTGTTATATAATAAGCTTCTTCTAGAGAAACATCATGATCAAGTTTCCAATGGAATATCCTGAAGTTCTTTTGTAACATAAATTTTCCTACCCACAATACTTTCTGTGAGTATACTGTGTCCTCGGCTTTCCAGGTCTTGGACTTGAATAAGTAATGCATCAGTTTGTCTGTAACTGTGGGATGGTCTGCTACGTAATACAGTGCCCAAAATGAGACAATCTGGCATGATAAGATTTCCTTTCCATTCTTTTAAATTAGGGATTATGGAGGATTTCTTTGTATAAATGGTCTTACACTCATATACTATATCTATTTGAAGTAAACTTCTTATTGAAGGGCAACATATACAGAAAAACACATGAATTATGTGTACACAGATTGTGAAAGTTGGACTAAGTGAGTAAACTTATATTAACACCATCAAAGTCATGAAATGTAACACATTCAATGCTCAAGATGTTCCCTTATGGTCTTCTTTGACCACTAACAACTCAACAAGGCAACCACATCCTACCATAAATTATTTTTGTGCCCAAAGTTAATTTTAATAAGTGAAATTATGCATTACTAAGTTGTTTGGACCTGACTTCTTTTGCTGAATATGTTAATAGGAGGCTGGGGAGATTCATCTGTGTTGTTGGGTATACTCACAGTGTATTTTTTCTGTTTGGTTTATAACATTTCTCTTGGTGGATGGTCCTAAATTAATTCACGTTTTTCTGATATACTTAGTATGTATTTATAGTTTAGATGTTTACATATTATATAAAAGTTATAAAATATGTCCTTTGATAAGGAGTGTAATTAGTATACAAGTGTGAGTAGAATTTCTATGTAGTAGGTTATATACATATTTTTAACCAATTACTGGTTGTATTAGTTTCTGATAATTGCTGTAAGAAATAGTACAGACTTAATGGTCTAAGATAACACAAAATTGCTTTCTTAGAATTCTGGAGCCCAAAACTTTAATATCAGGGTGTTGATGAGGCAGCATTCCTTCTAGAGTTTTCTAAGAAGAATCGTTTCTGTTTTTGTTTTGCTTTGTTTTGATTTTTTGCCCAGCTTTTAGAGGGTATACCTCTTCCTATCACTCCAGTTTCTTGCTTTATCATCAAATAGTACCTCCCATTACCAACTCGGATCCCATTTCTTTCACTTTATAAAGATTCTTGTGATTACATTGGGCCAGATTCTCTGAAATGATCTCTCCTTCTCAAGGTTCTGAACTTAAACACATTTGCAAAATCACATTTACCATGTAAAATAACAAATCAAAGGTTCAGGGTGTCAGGAGATTATTGCATCAACCACAATGATGAAGGTAATGTGGGTAAGAATACTAGTGTATAGGTCATAACAGTTTTGAAAGATTTTATAAACACAGGTATTAGAAATGATTATCTGGTGTGGCCTGGTATGCCATTGTTCTTTAAAAATACTAGCAGGTGGGATCTGTGGAGCCATCTTAGATTCTGTCCGCCAATGTGTATCCGGGTGTGTGTGCACATGTGATTTTGTGTGCCTCATGTATTTTTTTTTCTTTTTCTTTTTTTTTTTTTTTTTTTTTGGTATTCTGGTTGTCTTTAGTGGATCCCTTAAATTCCTTAGAATGACTGACTTATTTTATATCCCAGAACTAAGAGGTATAAATTGAAACAAAGTAACATAGGTAAAGACTATCTGACTGATTAGGCCATTTTAAGAAAGAGCATATCAGTGAATGTAAATCTTCAGAAAGTAAACATGTCTATTTACAGCTACATTTTGTTGTCTGACTTCCTTTTATGAACAGTGTATAGTTACACTCAAATACTTCAAAAAAATTAATCAAAATACATAGCCTTGGGTAATTTCTCCCTCCTATGTGGAGAGGGAGAAATTATTTAAAAAGGAACTAAGGTCCCAATTGTTTATTTTTGGTTTTGCTCTATTTGCTTTTCAGGTGTTAGTCATAAATTTTTGCCTAGACCTATCTTCACAAGAGTTTTTCAACATTTTCTGCTGAAACTTTTATAGGTCTAAATACATACAAGTCTTTAATATATGTTAAGTTAAACAGCCTGTGTATATTAATGAATAATTTGATAGAGAAAATGTGAAATACACCCCCTCCCTACACACACAGTATGGGGTACGATGTAGTCTTTAAAATGGATGAAATAATGCCCTTTGTAACAAATCAGGTGGAACAGGAGGATTTTATCCTACATGTAATAATTCAGGAATGGAAATCAAGTATCACATGTTCTTATTTATAAGTGAGAACTGAAAAGTGGGTACACAAGCCCATATAGAGCAGAATAATAGACCCTGGAGCAGAGTGGGAGGATGGGAGGAGAGTGAGGGATGAAAAATTACATGGTACACTGTTCAGATGATGGGTACACTAAAAGCCCACACTTTGTGAAGCCCCTGTGGCTCAGTGAGTAGGGCGCCGGCCCCATATACTGAGGGTGTTGGGTTCGAACTTGACCCTGGACAAACAGCAACAACAACAATAAGAAATAGCCAGGTGTTGTGGTGGGCGCCTATACTCCCAACTACTTGGGAGGCTGAGGCAAGAGAATCGCCTAAGCCCAAGAACTGGATGTTACTGTGAGCTGTGTCACCACAGCACTCTACCAAAGGTGACAAAGTAAGACTCTGTCTTTAAAAAAATAAATAAATAAATAAGAATACACTAACCATGTAATATATCCATGTAATAAAACTGTACTTGTGCCCCCTGAAACTATCAAAGTAAAAAGAAAGAAAGAAAGAAAGAAAATATAACGAAGCTTAGGTTGATTTTTAAAATGCAAATTTAATACTTGCAATAAAGAAAAATGTACTTGTAATGAATGATAAAATAAGAACTAACAAGAAAGAATAAGAATTTACAAGATAAATCATATACAATTTTAAAACTGAAAATTATAATACCTGAAATTTAAACATTACTCGATATGCTAAAGAGCTGAATAGAGATTCAAATGAAAGAATCAGCAAACCTGAAGATAGTTCCATAGAAAGTATCCAAAGAAAGAAAAGAAGGGATAAAATTGGAAAAAGGTACAACTAGCATCACAGAAATCTGTGGGACAATATCATACTTTCTATAGGTAACTAGAGTTTCCAGAAAGAAGAGAGAAAAACAGTGTGCCAGAAAATAAATTATTATCCCAAGTTTTCCAAATGTCGTGATAGTGTTACAGCTTACATCAAGAAGGATAGATGTGAAGAAATCATCACAAGGCCCATTACATTAAAAGTACTGGAAACCAAAGGCAAATAAAAAGCTTTGAAATTATCCAGAGGAAGATGACATTATTTACTGCAGAACCACAATTCTAATCACTCCTTTCTCATTAATAACAACAGATGGCAGAAGAGTGTGAGAAAACATCTTTAAATCATTGAAAGTAACAAAATTATAATTGCACCATTTTATATCCACCAGAAAAATATGCTTTAAGAACAGAAATAAATCAACATATATTCAGGTACAGATATCAGAGATTCTGTGGTCAGTAGAACTGCAATACAGGAAATGCTAAACACTGAACTTCAGTTGGAAGAAAATGATAACAATGGGAAACTTTGATATAAAGAAATAAATTGTACCATCTCTGAGAAAAATCTGGTAAATTAAAGCATATGCATATATTATTCTGTGGGTTTCATTAAAAAAAAAACATGTTCATATATAGCATATTTCTACTGGTTTTATTTACATAATATTTAATTATAAAGAATGGATGGGTATTGGAGATGGTAAATGAATCTCAATGGTTTCAAGTCAACTTATACTAATTCTTAGAAAACTGTGCAAATTTAAGGATATATCATATGTGGTGATCTCTAGATAAAAATATATGGTAAAGAAATACAGCTGAAAAGTTAATAAATAAAATAAACGGTTCTTTCAAAAATATTTGAATAATGAAATAAATAAGGAAAAAGGAAAGAAAGAAAAACACACAAGTGAAAAAATCCTGGATCTAAACAGAGCAATTTCTTTTTATCTTTTTGTTTTTTTTTAATTTCAAAATATTGAGGAGGTACAAATGGTTTTCTTACTTTGATAGCTTTCATAATATTTATGTGAGGGCTATTAGTTGCCTATGATCCTAATAGTGTTCATTGAACCTGTTAGGTAGGTTTTCACTCCTTTCCCTACCTCTCCATTTCTTTATTTCTAATACTTTTTACTTCTCATTGGTTGCCCCAATGTGCCAACCAATCAATTCCAAATTATTAGAGAGTACATGTGGTCTTTCTTTTTCTGTTCTTGAAATACTTCACTTGGGATAATGGTCTTCAGTTCCAGGCCAATTGTTTCAACAGATATAGATTCATTTCCTTGTGTGCCTTAGTACTCTGTGGTATGTATATATTTAGAGAGGATGACAAAAAACGTGTGGACATTTTAAGAAAGGAAAAAAAATAATTGTGCTAAAATTGCAATACTCAAGTCACTTTTGACTTCTTCAATTACAAGATCATCGTCTTCAATAGTCCTGAGATTTCACTATTCAGTGAATAAGTGTGGACAGCAGGCAACTTGTAAGAATATGCACCTCTGAGTAGTCTAACCGGGTTAAAATGTTACTTAGCAAAATCAGACACTAACCAGTTTCCAAAGTAACTGATGCACAGTGCACCTGAGACTAATTCACCACTGGCATGTGTCCATCTGGGTGAAAGGGTAAGAACTTGATGTTAAAAATGTGCTAGTCTAGCATTTTTTAATTATTCCTCTTGGTTTTTGATGTCTCATGGTATTCTTGTTATCACTAATTCAATTTTTCCTGCTTGATAAAATGTTTGAAGTTTCCAATAGCCCATGCCGTTACTTTGTTCAGTGAGCCCTGTGAATGGTGACCTTGATTGCTGCTTTTCTTTGTGTATTTTCAATAAAAGGGCTCTTGAGCCTGGAGATACTTCAACAGCAGTGAGATCTCCTTTTAAAATAGATCTGACGTTGTCATTAGTCATTCAGGGAAGCCTGAGCTGTTAACCTACTTTGTCTTTTCACTGGTCATCAAATGCTGAAGTTTACAAGGCAAAATTTCTTTTCCTCTCACTCAGATGTCTGCTTATTATTATTTTAAGAAACATTAGATTTTACACTGCAGTAGCAATTTTGGAGTAACGAGTCATAGAGTTCCTTTTCTGTTCATTTCCATACCCTTATTTAGTCTCTAAAATTAAAATAAATCCCAAATTTCTTAGAATTTTAATTTTTTTTTCACGAGGTTATATATATTCAAAATACTCAGAGATAGAGGAGATAAAGAACATCAAACGTAACCACTTTCTTTTCCCTAAGGGCTGTTTTTAAGCAATACCAAAATATATGTTATTTCTTGTGCTGTCAGTTTATCACATTTCAATGTCAGAAATGTTGTTAAAGGAGGTCAGACATGCTTCCTGCCTTTGAACTTGATTCTGAAAAAATTGCTGAATATGTAAAAATGTAACACAGAAACCTCAAAACTTATATCCATAAGTCATTCCTAGCAGTTTAATAAAGAGTGTTTGTTCAGTGGGTTTGCGACATCTGACATCTGAGCAAGGCTCTGTTGGTCCCAGCGGCGTCCTGCTCTGGTGGGATGTGGCCTGCTGACCTGGAAATAGACAAAAGCCTAACACACGGGAGTGTCTCCAGAGCCCAGAACGTAGATGTGTACTCTTGTATAATTTCAGATGTTGCAAATTCTGAACTACATAAGGACCTGCTCTCCTTCTTATGTTCTGTTAAAGAAAATAAAGCAATGCTAAGTGAATTGAAGTATTAATACATCAGTTTTAGAGGTGAGCTATGAATCTAAACATGTGCACGCGATCTCACACACTCTTACCCGCACTCACACGTGTGTGCACACATAGCAGAATCACTCTTACTTATTTTCTAATAGCTATCATCTGTGTTA
This sequence comes from Loris lydekkerianus, assembly GCA_963574355.1. Lineage (NCBI taxonomy): Eukaryota > Metazoa > Chordata > Mammalia > Primates > Lorisidae > Loris > Loris lydekkerianus. The sequence goes on from CAUYPK010060765.1 coordinate 15,949, forward strand.
GAGCTAACTATACACCTGCAGCAAGATCAGAGTTCTTAAAAAATCTAATTCAGTGAAATAAATTGATAATGATGAGTGATTTGTCATCATGTAAGCTTATAAAAAACTTTTACCTGTAATTATTTATATTGATATTATATTAATAGAGACTTACAAGGAAATAGCAGTTAAAAAAGATTTAAAGAGAACATACACATTAATGCAGTTGTATCAACATGTTACAGTTACTAGCAATGTCTCCTAAGTTATATATATATGTTTTAATTTATATTTTTTATGTATGTGGTGCATATACATATTTCTTTTATATATATATATATATATATAGTGTGTGTGTATATATATTATATATATATATAATATATATACATATACATATACTGGGTGGCCATAAAGCTCATGTGCAATTTAAAATAGCTTACTAGATGTATACATACATGTGTGGCTGTGCATATATCAAGTCATGTTTCTTGGTATTCAATATTAAGCACTGCTCTTATAGCAAAGAAATTTTTGGCATAATTTCATAATCTTACATTATTAATTGTTAATTGAAGGTACTTATTTTATATAATTCACTCTTTCTTTCTATACCTTTCAGTCAGAATAAATCACTGAGCATTAGCAAGTGTTAACATGTGCACTGGAACAGTACTGGGAGACTATATATGTTAGGTTATTTGTAAAAATGGCATTTAGGAATATTTGGGCCATTTGTACCAACAAACTATCTCCTAATTACAAACATTGATTTACTTTAGTGTCTTTCTGGAAGAAATATTCCTTCTACTTGAAAATCACCTAAAAATATCAACACTTAATATGTCCTAATTTTGTTTATTGGAAATGAAATTATTAAAGAGAAATCTGAACATTAAATTATGCTTCCTTAATTTACACAAATGTTTATATGTCCTGTCTATTTCAAAAATACCTGCATATTTCAAATGCTTTTATTCTGGCCTAAACAGTAGTGTACGAGTATGCTAGTTACTGACAGGGAAATTGAAATTGAATTCAGTAGCGTTCCCACCGCAAGTATGCACCCAACATGAGAATATTTGGATTTTAGTGTTTGTGGCCCATCAGACGAGACAAGTTCTCTTCACTTTTTTCTAGGATTCCTGCCCTGCTTCAGCTACTCACATTCCTCTCTAGGCTCACAGAGGATCAAAGTTATTATAGCTATAGCTATAGGTTGTTTCAAATGTTTTGTCCGTTTTAAGTCACGTGTTTTTGTAGCTCCATATCTCAATAAATATTTATTCTACTGTGTCATGGTATATACTGATCGATGAAGAATTTTGTACTCTATACATTGATGATGTTCTTTTTTTGTACTTTTAATTTTTTTTATTCTTTTCAGCCTATTACTATATGATGTCCTTAAGCGATTTTCGGCCAATTTTTCTCTACAAATTCAAATTGAACCAAAGCCCTGCCGAAACAGCCTGAAAAATTAACCATTAGGCATTTGGCAATGATAGTGTTAATGAATGCACTGTTCAACGTTGGCTTACAAAATTTCATTCCAGAAATTTTAGCCTCGAAGATGAGCCCCAAAGTGGTCGATCTAGAGTAATCCAGGACAAGGATTTGAGGACCCTGGTGGAGACTGACCCATCACAAACGGTGTGTGGGATGGCAGAAGAACTGGGTGTCAGCTCCCATGAGGTTTTTGATGGTTTAAAACGTATTGGAAAGGTCAAAAAGCTTGAAAAGTGGGTGCCCCATGATTTAAACGATTGGCAGAAATTGTCACATTTCGAGGTTTGTTCTTCATTGCTTTTGCGCAACCAAAACGATCTTTTTTTTGGATCGGATCATCATGTGTGATGAAGAATGGATTCTCTCCGACAATACGAAACATTCAGGACAGTGACAGGACACCGATGAGCCACCCAGGCACTTCCCAAAGGCGAAACCTCACCAAAAAAAGATCATGGTTACTGTATGGTGGTCAGCAGCTGTTATGATTCACTATAACTTTCTGCAACCAGGCCAAACCATCATAGCAGAGTCTTATGGTGAGGAAATCGATAAAATGTACCAAAAATTGCGTCAGCAGCAGCCAGCACTGGTCAACGGAAGAGGTCTGATCCTGCTCCACGACAACGCCCGGCTGCACGTCTCACAAATCACCATCCAAAAATTAAAGGAATTGAGCATCGAAGTTCTGCCCCACCCACCATACTCCCCAGACCTCTCGCCAACCGACTACCATCTTTTCAAGCACTTCGATAACTTTCTCACCTGTAGAACCTTTGCCAATCAGGACCTAGCAAAAACGGCCTTCGTTGACTTCATCGAATCCCGAGCACCCAATTTTTATGCCGAGGGAATTAATCCACTTGTGTTACGTTGGCAAAAGTGCACTGATTCAAATGGCACTTATTTCGATTAAATTGAATAAATATTCACTGAGATATTACAGTTTAAAGTAGACTCATAAAAACGGACAAAACTTTTGAAATGACCTAATACTTACGAACTAAACCATGAGATTTCAAAGAAAAAGTGACTATGAATGACCTGGGGGGAAAAAAAGTTTGCAGGGATAACTTAATTTTTTTTTTCAACAAAATGCAAAAAGCACAGTGAAAGTGATTAAAGCAAACTAATATTAGTTTGGAATTAGGCATGGAAATATCACTGTCATCAATAAAGTCATTAATAGCTATTTTCTGAACCTCTATTGTAATCAGAGACTGTATTAAGAATGGTCTTGTTCCCGTGTGAATTATTTATAAGCAAATGATAACATATTAAGCTTTTGAACATTTCCCACTCATGTAGACAGTTTCCACATTGATCATATTCCCAAATTTAATGTTTGAAATCAATTTTAAAATAAACAAAATCACATCTTACATCTGTAAGATAGGAAAAATATGATTAAAAAGTAAAGCTTTCATTAAAAATTTCAGGCAGTTTTTATATCTTTTTAGTGCTGACCAATGGTTTTTTAATGCTGAGATTCTTATTAGTTATTTTTATTGTAATTTTTTATTTTATTTTTATTTAGCAACATTTATCAGAAAAAAATCTAGATTAAATTGCTTTAGAAAAAAATAAAAATAATAATACAGAGATAGTAGTGATATCTCTTGGAGTTAAAGGGACAGTTGAACCACCAGGATTTCTCAAAGAAGGAACCAGAGTTTATACTAACATTTTAGCATCAAGATAACGTTTAGGAACAGAACGGCACTGTGACGTGGCTCTCAGTGTGTCTTTTCCTCTGTCTCCATAGTTTAAAATTCTTGGGACAGAGAATCATGTTGGTCCATTTGGATCAGTTATTTATTTCAGGATCATTATCTATTATTAGATGAACCATGAGGTAACATATAGAAAGGCCACTGAGGATCTCCTGCTTCATTCCAGGCTTTTCTGGAGAATGGACCATCATTGTGAAATAGTTACTAACTCTGCGACCTATTCAGTGAAGGTAAGTTTTCTCATCTAAGTTTCCTGCCCCCTTTCCAGGCCACTTCTCTGACTTTACGAATCTCAGCTCAAGCTTTGAATACTCCTCCACTCTCTTCTTCTTCCTCTTCTTCTTCCTCTTATGTCTTCCCCCCTCCTTCACCTCCTCCTCCTCTTTCTCTTCCTCCTCCTCCTCCTCCTCCGCCTTCTTCTTCTTTCTCTCCTTCCTCTTCTTCTTCTTTCTCCTCCTCCTCTTCCCCATCCTCATCCTCCCCTCCTCCTCCTTCTCTTCCTCTTCCTCCTCCTCCCCTTCTTCTCCTTTCTCCTCCTCCTCCCCCTCCCTCCTCTTCCCCCTTCCTCCTCCTCCTCCTCCCCCTCCTCCTCCCTATCCCCCTCCCTCCTCATCATCCTCCCTCTCCCTCCTCCTCCTCTTCCCCCTCCTCCCTATCCCCCTCCCTCCTCATCATCCTCCCTCTCCCTCCTCCTCCTCCCCCTCCCTCTTCTTCCCCCTTCCTCCTCCTCCCCTCCCCCTCCTCCTCCCTATCCCCCTCCCTCCTCGTCATCCTCCCTCGCCCTCCTCCTCCTCTTCCCCCTCCTCCCTATCCCCCTCCCTCCTCAT
>CAUYPK010060769.1:0-21084 GCA_963574355.1 Loris lydekkerianus
AAACTGATCATGCCCTGAGAGAGTTGTTGGACCACTCCAAAAGATCAAACATTCATCTTACAGGAATTCCTGAAGGAAAAGAGGATAGTCGTAAAGGCACAGATGCTGTTCTCCAAGAGATTATGGAGGAGAATTTCCCAAACATTGAAGAGATACAGAAAATCAGATAGTAGACAGTTTCCGAACCCCAGCAAGACTCAATCCAAATAAAGCATCAAGTAGACACATTGTGGTTAATTTTGCCAAAGTTAGTATGAAGGAGAAAATTCTGCAAGCAGCCAGACGTAAGAAAAGCATTACCTACAAAGGGAGAAATATCAGAATGACTGCAGATGTCTCAGCCAAAACTTTTCAAGCCAGAAGAGGATTGTCATCAACCTTCAATCTCCTAAAACAAAAAAACGTTCATCCCAGGATCCTGTATCCAGCTAAACTAAGATTCATTTGTGATGGAGAAATCAAATACTTTACTGACTTATACACATTGAAGAAATTTCCCATAACTAAACTAGCTCTCTGGGATATTCTCAGACACATCCTCCACAATGACCAGCATAATGGTCTACCACCAAAGTAAACTCACTCAGAAATTTTTGAACAAAACTCAACTTCCACAGTTGTGAAAGAATTAAAAATGTCCACTTGACATTCAAAAAACATGATAGCCAAAACACTACCAGGCTTATCAATTTCCTCAATTAATGTAAATGGTTTAAATTCACATTCCTTTAAAGAGGCACAGGTTGACTGTCTGGATACATAAACTCATACCACATATCTGCTGAATACAAGAATCTCATCTTACCTTAACAGATAAAAATAGACTCAGGGTGAAGGGATGGACATCTATAATATAGACAAATGGAAATCAGAAAAAAGCAGGAGTTGCAATTTTATTTGCAGATACAATTGGCTTTAAACCAACAAATATAAAGAAAGATAAGGATGGTCACTGCATATTTTTCAAGTGAAACACCCAACATGAAGAGATTTCGATAATTAACATTTATGCACCCTAGTAGAATGCTCCTCAATTTGTAAAGCAAACCCTAACGGATATGAATAACTTGATATCTTCCAGCACTATAATAGTTAGAAATTTTAACACCCCTTTGACAGTTTTGGATAGATCCTCCAAGAAGAAACTAAAGAAATATTAGACTTAAACCTAAGCCTAGAACAAATGAACTTAACAGACATCTACAGAACATTTCATCCTAATAAAAATGAATATACATTCTTCTCATCAGCCCATGGATCATTCTCCAAAATTGATAATATCTTACGACACAAGTTTAACCTCAGTACATTTAAAAGAATAGAAATTATTTCCTGTATCTTCTCAGACCACCAGATTAACTCAACAACAACAGGAATCTTCTTACTCAAAGTCATGGAAACTAAATAATCTTAGGCTGAATGAAAGCTGGGTCAAAGATGAGATTAAGAAGAAAATCACCAAATTTTTGGAACAAAATGATAATGAATACATGAATTATCAAAACCTGTGGGAGACTGCAAAGGCAGTCCTAAGAGGGAAATTTAGGAAGTTGGAAGTTAGAAGATGAAGTTGGAAGCCTTCATCAAGAAAACAGAAAGAGAGGGGAAGCCAACAACTAAATGGATCATTTCAAGCAACTGGAAAAGGAAGAACATTCCAACCCCAAACCCAGCAGAAGAAAAGAAATAACCAAAATTAGGGCAGAATTAAATGGAATAAAAAACAAAAGAATCATTCAGAAGATCAAAGAAAGAAAAATTTGGTTTTTGAAAAGGTTAATAAAATTGATAAACCCTTGGCCAACCTAACCAGAAACAGAACATTGTATATCAGAAATGATAACAGAGAAATAGCAACAGACACCTCAGAAATTCAAAAAATTCTCAATAATTACTATAAAAACTATATTCCCAGAAATATGAAAATCTGAAGGAAATGGACCATACCTGGAAGCACACCACCTTCCTAGAATCAACCAGAGCATTAGAAATCTTCAATAAACCTATATCAACCACTGAAATAGCATCAACAATACTAAATATCCCAAAAAGAAAAGTCCAGAACCAGATGACTTCACATCTGAATTCTATCAAAACTTCAAAGAGGAACTTGTATCTATGTTATACAACCTTTTCCAAAACACAGAAAAAGAGGAATACTTTCCAACACATTCTATGAAGCAAATATCAACCTGATCCCCAAACCAGGAAAGGATCCAACAAAGAAAGGAAATTATAGACCAATATCATTAATGAATATTGATACAAAAATATTTAATAAGATCTTAGCAAACAGAATTCAACAACAACAACACACACACACACACAACAACACACAACAACACACACACACACACACACACACACACACATATATATATACACACACACACCATGATCAAGTTGGTTTTATTCCAGAGTTACAAGGTTGGTTCATGATACATAAATCTATAAATATAATACATCACATAAACAAAATAAAAAACAAAGACCATATGATTCTCTCAATTGATGCAGAAAAACTTTTGATAATAACTAGCATTCTTCAATAATCAGAAAGAAAATAGACATAGAAGGGACATTTCTTAAACTGATAGAGGCCATATACAGCAATCCCACAGCCAATATCTTATTGAATGGAGTAAAACTGAGAACATTTCCACTCAGATCTGGAACTAGAAAAGGATGCCCATTGTCTCCACTGCTATTCAACATAGCAATGGGAGTCTTAGCCATCATAATCAGGCAAGAGAAGGCAATGAAGGGTATCCAAATGGGGTTATAGGAGATAGAACTCTCATTCTTTGCTGATGATATGATCCTATACCTGGAAAATTCCAGGAACTCAACTACAAAACTCTTAGAAGAAATCAAGGAATACAGTAGCATCTCAGGATACAAAATCAATACTTACAAATCAGTAGCTTTTATACATGCCAACAATTGGCAAGCTGAAAATATAGTCAGGGACTCTATTCCTTTTATGGTAGTGCCAAAGAAGATGAAATATTTGGCAATGGACCTAACAAAGGATGTGAAAGATCTTTATAAAGAGAACTGTGAAACTCCAAGAAAAGAAATAGACGAAGATGTTAATAAATGGAAAAACATACCATGCTCATGGCTGGGAAGAATCAACATTGTTAAAATGTCCATACTACCCAAAGCAATATACAAATTTAATGCAATCCCTATTAAAGCACCACTGTCATACTTTAAACATCTGGAAAAAATAGTAATTCATTTTACATGGAATCAGAAAAATAGCCAAAGCATTACTAAGAAATAAAAACAAGTCAGGAGGAATCACGCTACCAAACTTCAGACTATACTATAAATCTATAGTGATCTAAACAGCATAGTACTGGCACAAAAATAGAGAGGTAGATGTCTGGAACAGAACTGAGAACCAAGAGATGAACCCAGACACTTATTGTCATTTGAACTTTGATAAGCCTATCAAAAACATAAATTAGGGGAAAGATTCCTTATTTAACAAATGGTGCTGGGTGAATTGGCTGGCAACTTGTATAAGACTGAAACTGGACACTTCTTCTTTTAGTTTGATTGTGAAGGTACAGCCTCATTATTTCAAACACATGGTTTGTCTTGTGATTTTCTTTCATACTTTTTTAGAGCCATTTTTGTGACATCATGGATAGGTAAAAAATTCCAGTTAGTTTCAGATGTGAGTTCTGCATGTCTATTTTTATGGTAGTGCCATGCTGTTTTAGTTGCTATAATAGTATACTATGATCTCAAGTCAGGTAATGTGATTTCTCCAGTTTTGTCTTTTTTTGCTCAGGATGGCTTTGGCTATTCTGGTCTTTTGTGGTTTCATATGAATTTCAGGATTGGATATAACAATATATTTAGAAAAGTTTTTGTTAAAACTTTTTTCTTTAAAGGGGCAGATATCTAACTCAGCTTGTTTACTTAATGTAAACATAACCCTTCTCAGAGTACAGGGATTCTTACAATCCCACATGTATAGCCAAGGTGATTGGACCAAGTGCAGATAACAGACTCTGAGTGGGCCAATCAGTTTATCTGTTCTGGGAAATCAAGAGTTTAATGTGAACTGAAAATTCACATGTGATCCTGTTTGCTCTGCTTTTAAACAGGTTCAGAATCTGACTACGTCTCACCTTCTCTGTTTCTACCACTCTTGTCTACCACCTCTTTTCCGGGTCACTACAATGATCTGCTTCCATTCCTGTTCGTCTTTGAGGTAGTAAATATATAGTAGCCAGAGGGATCCCTCCTAAGCTTTAAAACTTTAAAGCCTTCAGTGGCTTCTCCTTAAGGGAGAAAAAAAGCCCCCCAAACAATCTTTGTTCTCTTCTCTCTTTCTTTCTCATTTATCCCCCTTTCTACCTTGCTCCTTCTAAAATATAAAATAAACTTATACTTTTATATCCTAAAAAAAAAAAAAAAAAATCATAAAAACAGGAAAAGGCCAAAGTCCCATCTAAGATGGACCAAGACTCACAAGGCCAAGCACACGGGCCTGCAGGCCTCGTCTCCCTTGCTTGTTCTTGCACACATTCTAGCTCCACCAGCTTCCCCATGTCCTTGAACACAGCAAACGGGTCTGTGTTTCAGGGACCCTGCACTGCCTGTTCCCTTTGCTGTTCTCTTTCCAGATGTCCGCACAACTCTCTCTCCATCTTTTTGCCTTTACCCAAATTTCGCATTCTCAGTGAGGCTCTCCTTGGCTAACCTACATAAATTTCACACTTGAACATTTCCTAGCTCCTGATTCCTACTTTGTTTTAGCATTTGGCACTATCTACTACCTACCACATAGTTACTGTACAATTTTGTATTTTTGTCGTCCATCTTTCCTGCCAGAATATACTCGCTTTGAATGAGGAAGTTTTTGTCCTTCTTACTAATTAGTTTATTTTCAATTCTTAAAATAGAGCATAATACATGAACAATGACTGGTAAGTATTTTTAAAAATACTGAAATAGACCATTAATAGATCATATTGATCCTCACAGTAATACTAGGAGATAATGTTCTTCTCGGTTATGATTTGAGAATATCCAAATTCAGAGATTATGTCATCACTTGCTTACTCTAGTAAGAACACAGCTGGAATTCACACTCAGACTCTTGTGACTTCAAACACTATAGTGCTTCCTTTCATTATTCTTCCTGGAAGAGGTGTAGGACTATATCTCACATCTATTAGTTGATCAGTAAGTTCTTACTGATGGTAAGAGTTTTAGTATCTGTAGTTTTAGATATTTTCATAATTTTTAAGATTAATTTATGTCTTGTTTACTTCACTTAAATTATTTTGTCTTCCCTGAAGAGATGACAATTTAATTGCTATTTGTCTTCCACCCCAAATTATATGTGTTATTTTCCAAGTAAGAAAGAAATATACTTACATCTTCCACCTGCTTTATTTTATAAATTTAGCACCAAGTCATCCATTCATCAGTCCAAGATTTATTTAGTGTCTTGACCTTGGCCTACCCATCATAAACTGATTTTGCAATTCTGATCCCCCCCACCAAAGCATTAGTCCTTCAGTTCTGCAAAAGGTGGCAAATTCCCCCACCTCCCCCTGCATTACAGACACAGACTACTTTATCAAAAACTGTATGCCCGAGAAAAGTGTATCTTTCCTTCTCTTGACTCAATGTCATTTTTTCCCACCTTCCCAGGTTTCTGTATGTGGATTTCCATGCAACTACTAGGATTGCTGCCATATATAAACCTGAAAAAGTGTTCTAGTGGCCAGATAAGCACAGACAAGAGATTTGATCAGCGTCAGCAGCAGCCAGATTAGCTAAAGTGGCCAGCAATTTCAAGAAGGACCAAGGGGTTTTGGCACAAAAGGGGCCTTGTATGTATTCCCAGAGCAGGCGGTACACCCTTGATGGAAGCCTAGTGACATTTTAGATAAGAGTAGTGTGTCTGATTGGTATCAAAATGTCACCCTTGGTAATGGCATTGTCAAAATGACGTGTTGGTGTTTGCCTCCCACACAGCCAATTGGAGAGAAGACATCTATTGACGAGAGCCCTGCACTGCTGGGTCTGGAGGCTGGAGACAGATCGTCTGTGAGCCAAACGCACACGCATCCTTTGGCGCTGCAGGAAGAATGGCCACAGAAGGTCATCCTATTATTTGACTCATGAATCTTGGAGATAAAGCAAACCCGTAGATGTGCTGTCACCAGTTAGCCCCTGTCATATCTGCAAAGCTGGAAGGAATTGTGTTAAAAGCCTGAGATTTACTAAATGCTGCACTATTTCCACAAGAGGAGCATGCAACGGAGATGAAGTCATGGTGGTCACGTGAATAACACAGATTACTAGTAAATGTTAAAGTCGGAGAGAACAAAAACATTTCTCACCAATGGTTTTATAGATAACAAAAATATCAATTCATTGTGGCCTGAATCAGGAAAAAAATTCCCCATTCTTCATTCTCTTTCCTAATGCTTCCTGTTCCTGCCATTGAGGACATGGCAAAACACCCAGAAAGTTATTCAAAGGTGAACCTGAGTTTCTTGAAAAAAAAAAAAAAAAAAAAAGGAAAGAAAAAAAAAAAAAAACCACTTTTAAAAAAATTTTTGTTCTCAGGACCACGAAGTTCCTTAAGAGCACAAATTATTCTCCTTTGTCACTTGAGTTGAGAGAGAAATACTGGCCTGTGGGTTTTTGGTGTCTTCTTTGATAGGACTGGGTGTACTTTTCCACAGGGCATTGTGCCCAGTTCATTGTAAGTATTTATTCATCTTTTCCTTAATTGAAGCTTTTATTCCAGCCCCTTCAGAGATAATGGGACTGCACATCCTATTATCAAAATAATTCTTCTTCTCAAGTAACTTAGCAAGGGTTTCTGTAGTTTAAATAATATACGTTCCCCTTCTCCGGAATGCAAACTAAGACTGTATCTAGGCACTCACGTTCCAGGTCCCTCTATCTTTTATAAACACCTGCACTCTCATTTGAAATGTCAACTGTAATGTTGGAACCTCATGGAAAAAACTTCAGATTCACTTTCCCCGGGCTTTCTTAAAGATGCAGCTAATGCAATTTCCTTTCCCTGGTGAGGGATCTTTAGAAATGTGGAGGAAAATAGAAAGTGACTTAAGTTGACAAATCAGTTCAATGAAAAGAATACAGAATTTTTAACATAAACTTTTAGGTTCTTCTTTAAATAAGTCAGGGCATGTGCCATGAGCTGTGAGGTGTTGTCTTGTCACTTAACCTCCCTGAGTCTCGGATTGATGTTCTGTAAACTCAGATTAATAATGTTTACTTTACCTGCCTCCTGCGGGTATTAATATTAATGCTTACTATTTATTTGTTGTTGGAGAATCTCGAATAATGAAAATTCAGTGACCCAAATGACCAGACAAGAAATCGATCTGGGGCTGGATGATTAACATTAACTGTTCTCTCTGCTTTGCTCGCTGTGGCACAGTGGGGGAAGGTCCCTTTCTTCTGCCCTTTTTTTATTCACAACAATGAGGGGGGCTTCAGTGGTTAGGTTAGCATTCTCTCTGTGTGCTGGGACTGTTCCTTGCAGTTTGTTTTGCCTTCTTTGGAAAACAAATAATGAACTAATTTGTTACTTAGTGGTGACAAATGAACCGGCAGGTGCGTCCCCCGAGACCGCGGTGCCCCGCACATTTGCGTACAGCGGCTCTGCGCCCGCAGCCTGCAGATGCCAGACCCAAATGACACTGTGAGACACCTATTAAAAGTGTGTGAAGTGCAATTACTCCAGAGGGGACTGAAAGCGTGAAGGTGTAGCCAGAACCTTCCAGACTCCGCTCCTACGCAGGTTGCAGCGCGCAGAGCTGGCTGGGGGCCGGGGCGGCAGGTGGGCGGCCTGGGCTCCGGGGAACCCCTGGATTCTTCCCCTTCAGAAAGAATCTTACGACGTTAAATACACTTGAGTATCTGAAAGTTAGGGTCCAAAGTGACACTAATTTGGCGAGACAGGTGAGAGCTTCTTTTGCAGCTGGTAGTGTGTCCATGCGGGCAGTGCTGAGGAGGAGAAAGGCGCCTGTGTGGGACGTACTCGGAGAGGACCCCGTGCGCTGTCCCCAGCCCCTCGGCCTCATTCTCGGTGATTCCTTACTTCTCTCTCGCCTCATGCACACCGGTCCTCTACTTCTGGGCCCTGCTGGCCCTGAGGATGTCACCCGAGCGCCACAGGCCCGGGCCCCTCTCAGGCCCTCCCACGAGGCTCCCCTCCCCTCTGACAGTCTCCCATGTTCTCGCGCAGTGCAGGTTCCGCAGGTGCCTCTCTGATTTGGGTCACTAACCTGTTTACAACCCCCCCCCCCCACACACACACACACACAGCGCTCCATTCGGGTAAAGATCATGATGTCCCAGCTCTTCACAGGATGCTCCAAACCCTCAGCGAACCAGCCCCCTTCTTTGTCATCCCTTTGGGGACACCAGGGGCCACACAAGTCGAGCCCTGCCTTGTTTGGTCCTGTGCTACCCACTCTTGGGGTGGCAGTGCATTCGTGCACTGGGAGCATTTCTTACTTTTCAGCTTTGTTTTGCCTGAAATTTAAGAAAGGGACGTCCTGCATGCTCTTATCAGTGCAGTTCACTCCAGCTCCCTGCGTTTCCCCGAGGCTCCCTCCTTCCATCGCCTCACGCCAGTTCCTGGGTGCAGGCCTGTGTGCAGGACCACAGCTCCCCTGCCTTCCTTAACCACTGCAGCTGCTTCTGCCAAAACCCAAAGCTGTGCTTCTCCAACCCCCTGCCGCACTCACACAGTGTGTTTTCAAGGCAAAATATATTTGTACCATGTATTTGAGAATTATAACACTTGCCATATCTCCTCTCCATCAATAAACTCTTTTTGTTAGGATCCATCTCTGATTTATTTTGTGTTTCTCTTTCAGGTTTTTACACATAATTGACATGTGTAAAAATATTTGCTGAATCAAAATATTTCCATTTTACTTTTCCATATTCTGATTTGGAAAGGCCAGACTGCATGGATATGTTGTATTTCGTTTTGAAAAAGCTCTGTACTTTTAATTTCTGATCTGAAACAGAAGTTAAGATGATGATGTTATGGAATATTCATATAGTTATGTTATCATATCTCATCCCCCAAACTGTTCCTTAAATGGCTTAGCTGACTAAATGGATCGCCTTCCTTTTAAGGATCATTTAAATATAATCTTCCTTCCCTCAAATCATTTCAATCACTGTGAGCTCTTGCTGACCTACTTTTGAACCAGTGGAGAAACCTTTCCAGAGCAAACATTTGTTACTGCAGATGGATAATAGTGTTATCATTGTTACAGACTACTGAATTAACTAACAGGGTTCAGATTATTTCTGAATAATGATACAATACCTCTTAAGGTTCAAGAGGATCCCCAAAATAGCACACCTTTCTGCCTACATTCTGAACTGACTGAGAAGTAAAACCAAGAAATTGGGCGTTTGGGAGAAGACAATGCTGCTTTTATTACTAAGGGACTAGATGATGGGGAAAGTGATTGCACTTGTAGACAAGTGCTGTCCCGACACCAGTGTGCCTGAGTTGGACAGATTGATTCACCTGCTCACAGGAAGTGTGGGGCCTAGGCTGATATTTACCCAGAAGGTTGGAGCTTGGATTCCAAAATGTGTGGCCTGCAGGGATCCACTGGGAAATCTTTGCATGGTGGGCCAGCAGCTACACTCAGGGAGGGACAGCGACGGGAAAGCCACCTGGTGTCTCCTGAATGAGCACTCTGATGAAGTCATGGTTCCTCTGCTGGTGGAGGCTGCAGTGAAGAGTTGCAGGGTGACCAGTGACCATGAGAGGCCCTCGGGCGGAAGGCTGTCAATAAGAGCAAGAAAGACAGGATTAGGGACCAGCTGTCCACAAGTCCTAACGCTTCTTCCCCACGTGACTATGGCATTGTGCACAGTTCAAATGTGTTTTGACTTTCCTTTATTTTAAAACAAGAGCAGCATTTGAGTTTCTGCTTTATAGTTACTGGTGGTATGAGTTCAATAAGTCAATAAACTCCTTGAAATCTCAAGTTCAGTAAGTGTAAATTAGAGTAAAATTACAGTAATAAGAATGAGGAAATGTTTATGGAACTACTCTTTAAACTATCAAACTTCTACAAGCAGCTAAGATTAATATAAAATTCATGCCTATTCTTATATCTGTTTCCTTTGGTAATTTATATTATGAAATATTAAAAAGCTGTAGGAACTATTCCTAGTAGTTTTGAGAGTATTTGAAATAAAAGTTAAGTGCTCCTTGTCTATTTTAATGAGACAGAAGGAAACAGACTAAATATGTTAATCAAAACTATAAATGCAAACAAACACATTACCCTATAAGATAAAGGCTCTTAGATTACAGGGAAACAAGTTCAGCAGTGTGCTGCTTTAAAGAGACAGATCTAAAGGACTGGGAAATGCAATTTACAAAATTAACAGAGAAGCACATTTTTAAAAACAAAAATCTATAATTTGCAAATAAGACATAACTACAAATTTATGCTTATAAAAACTCGTAACATTCTTAGGATTTCATGGATTACAAATTGAACATGAACAAATGTAGAAACTATTTGAAAAAGAAAAAATTTCAATCTAGAATTCATAATTTATGTACACATGCCCATACATTTGTGCCATATCACAGAATCTATGGTCTACCCCATAGATACCGAGTAGAAAATACAGGCTCTTCCCAAACGTCGTTCAGTGATACTCTCACAACCCTGGAGTCTGCCTTTTACTAGAGTACTATGTATGTGTGTGTATATATGTATATATACAGAGAATCTTCATTAAACCTTCAGAAATTAGCAGGTGCCTCCTATTATTTGCTCTCGGGATTGTCAGATTATTTTCTTCATGGAAGTTTATAGATATTCTGGTTATTTATTTACCAAAAAGTTGTGGTTTAAAACAAAAATTTACTTTGCCACAATCTGTAGTGTCACAGGGCTCAGCAGGAACCCTTCCTTTCAGCTCCATGTCGCAGAACTCATTTCCAAAAGAACTCCTTCATGTGGCTGACATGTTCATGCTGGATTTGGTTGGAATCTCAAATGGGGCTGTTGGTGGTGGGGCCTTGGTTTTTCAAAAGATGCGCCTGTCCCCAGCTGCCTATGCTTTCTTCTGGCGTGGCAGCTGTGTTCCAACAGCAGGGGTCCCAAGGGAGGCAAGTGGAAGGCACTTCTCCCTAGTGTTTGAGCTGAGAAATGGACACAGCATACCTTCCCCTGTTGTCCATTAGGCCGGCATTACTGAGCTCTCTCAAAGTCAAGGGGAGAGGAAGTAGACCCAACCCAGGGGAGTGTTAAAGAATTTGCAGCTAGTATTAATCTGTCCTGGTACCACTTTACTTCCTCTTTTTGTTTTAAATATTTTAGTCATCCCCATCATCTAAAAGCTCATTGAAGGCAAGAACGGTGTCTTGTGTCTGAGGAATAATCACTGTGTCATCATAATCCATCATAAATATGAGTCAACTGAACAACCATACTCACCAAAATTTGTGTGGTTTACTTTATACCCCTATAAAAGGCGGGCGGGTTACTATAACATCACAGCATGATTTGGTCTGGAAATGCCAGCCATACAACACCCAGCCCAATGCTTAGTGCACAAGCACAATATGCTGAATGAATAATATAAGAGCAAAAATGATTAAAGCTGGGGGCCGAATCACCTTGTATTCTTTAGGGAAGCTTCCTCAAGCATAAGTTGCTTAAGGAAGATTTGTCTATTAGAAAACCAATAAGCAAAGTTAAGTTACTAAATCGCCCCCAAATTTGAACTTACAAAAAGCTAGAATTCAAAATGGAAGCCAGACTTTTTTTAGACTATAGATCTTTCATTAGAAAAGAAAATGATGGAGTATTTTTCTCCAGCAAAATTTTATAAGTGCTTACAGGGCTTATTACCTTTTGTCTAATGTAGAAAACAAGATTTGTTGTCCTCTGCCTCGTGTAAATGATGCATGTATAGTTACCTGGAGGTTTAAAGGGTAAAATTATTAAAACTTGCTTACTGTATGGTTTTAGACCATCTCATCCTGGTTAGCCTTTTTGGTTGAGGATTAAGATTTACTTTGTTAGTTTTCTTTCCCTATTTGCTATCTGTCATGAACTGAATTGTGTCTCCCACACAATAAAAACATATCACATGTTGACATTCTAAGCCCCCACACCTCAGGATGAGTGATGGATTGAATGTTTGTTAGCCCACAAAATTCGCATGTTGAGACCCTAACCCCCCAGTGTGACGATAACTAGATCACAATGATGGAGCTGTCTTGAATAGGATTAGTGCCTCATAAGAAGACATAGGACAGAGGATTCTTCCCTCTGTCATGTAAGGCTATCACCGGAGGATGGCCACCTGCAATGGAGAAGAGAGCCCTCAGTGGACAGGAGGTCTCCTGGTGCCTTGGTCTTATGTTTCCAGCCTCCAGAACTCCCAGGCACAGTCGGCAGACAGACCTGGCTAGGACAGAATGTGACTGCATTTGAAGCCATTCTTTGAAGAAGTAACTAAGTTAAGATGATGTCATGAGGGCGAGATCTAATTCAAAATGACTAACATCTTTATTAAAAGAGGAAATTTGGACACAGATACAGAGAGAAGATGAAATGAGGACACAGGGAGGGGACAGCCATCCACAGCCATGGGAGAGGCCTGGGGCAGACCTTGCCCCATGACCTTGGAAGGAGCCAGCCCTGCCAACGTGTTGGTATTGAGGTATTGGATTTCCAGCCTCCAAAAACATGAGAAAGTAAATGTATGTTGTTTAAGCCACCAAGTCTTTTGTATTTTGTTATGGCAGCCCTTCCATACAACACAGCCTGCCTTAATAGTTGGATGAAATAAAAATAGAAATGTTCTTCATTATGTAAGCAGAACCTGATTATTTTTTCCTAATAATTTGGTTCTTTAGCTTATTCCCCAAATCCCTCTGAGGGAGAAGGAACAAACACTAAGGAACGTATACATTCCCAATTTTATGAATCAATGAACCCAGCTTTATGTGTAATTACTATTTTCAGCATCACCGTTCATGTCAAATTATGACAGTATTTTGAAGTGTGATTCTGTGACTATCTGAGCCTTTGGCATGAAAAAATATCTGTAACCTCCTTATTCAACATTCTCTGAACTTCTGTCGCTAGCCTAGCAGCTGACACACCTGGGTTGATAACAGAACACTGTTTAGGCTGCATTTGATGCTACACAGGCAAGTCTCTGCTCCTGCTGTCTGGAACCCTGACCTGCTGCAGACGGGCAAGGTCATGAGCTGTGTAGCAGGAGACTCATCCCCTGGTGAAGGGAAGCTCGGTTTCACTGCCTTTCTGGGTATGAAAATGTTCAGTTAACTTTTTTGAAAAGCAAACCACCTCAAATCTTAGTAGTTTAGATCATAAGCATCTTTTTAGCTTGAAAGTCTGAATTACACTCGTTGAGTAGTTCTTCTCAACTGGGGAAAACTGCTTTATGCACCTAAGGTCAACTACCCAGTTGGTCGTGGCCTGGCTGGTGGGGCTGTTCCCAGCAGGAGCTGGGCTCTCATCTGCCACAAGCTGGTGCAACCTGTTCCCAAGCTGGAAGTGGCTTTTTATTTTTTATATTTTTATATTTTTTTTAATGTCAGATTCATGTGAGGGTACAAACAACAGATTAATGTGAGGATGCATGTGTTATGTACAGTCCCTCTGGTAGTTGTGTCCCACACCCAACAAGTGTGCCATACACCCTCACATTGTGTCCATTAAGTGAGAGCACACTCATCACCCCTTCCTCTCTCTCCCCACCCTCCCCCCATCTTGAAGTGAATTGAGTTTTTCTCTTGTGAGGGTATTAGTTTTTCTCCTGGCTCACAGTAGTATTGAGTACATTGCATACTTGCTTTTCTATCCCTGTGATACTAAGAACACGTTTCAACTCCATCCTGGTTAATACAGAAGATGCAAAGTTTCCGTCTCCACCTTTTTATGGCTGAACAGTACTCCGTGGTACACATATACCTCAATTGATTAACCCATTCCTGGGTTACTGGGAACTTAGATTGTTTCCACATCTCTGTGACTGTAAATTGAGCCGCAATTAATAATCTAGTGGAAGTGGCTTTTTAACGAGGATGTGAAATGCACAAGAGCCTTGGGAATGGGTCCCACACTAGTACCACACCTCCTATGGCACATTCTATCAGTCTAAGGAAAGGAAAAGGGGCCTTTTTTGGCAATCACGTAGCTCAAAAATTGGTGTCATGACCAAACCTTGTTATTCTTGTTTTTTGATGGCCTGGCCTATGTCTTTAGCTTCTGGAGTTAATGACCAGTGTAGTTGACCCTGAGTTCTGTGAGACAGGCCCAGAGCTGAGAGTTTTGCAGCATCAGCTGATATAAAATGATTATCCCTGGGGCGCTGCTAGACATGCTCTAGGAGACCAGTTCCAAGACACGCACCCCACTGCAGGTGGATTCCTCCCACTGTGACCAGCCATCTGAGCAACCCCTCTTGGATGACAAACTGTAGAATCCCCATTGGGATATGGTGCTTTCATCAGCCCTGCTGCCTTACAAAACTGGCTCTTTTGAAGTTGTCAGTTTCCCCTGGATGAGATCATCAGAAGCTCATTTCAGTGTCTTCCGGCTTTGCCTGGGGTTGGCTTTCTGTTATTGACACAGTTGACTTAGCACATTGAGCAGGACGAAGGAGCCAGCCATTTATTTCTTTTTCCTCCTCCTTATCCCTGGCAGAATATTACACTCACAAAGCAGGGAGAATAATGACACCTCAGCCGCTCTGTATTGATCCGTAACTCAGCTTTCTGTTTGAGGCAGATCATTGTGATTAGACAGACTTTCTTTCATCTAAGGTACAGCGGGAATAATGACCAGCAGTCCTACAGATTGTCAGCTTTTAAAAGGTGATTCATATTTACAAACTTGGACATTATACTTGAGGACCTGCATGACGGCTACACAGTTGCAGGTGGCTTCCTGGAACGTCTTCACTCACAGTGACTCAAGTAGCTATAAAATGAGGGGAGGTGGAGACCTACGAGCAAAGGCACTTGGATGGCCACAATCCCATCTGCCCTTTTATGAGTGTCATTGTCACTGAGCAACTGTCCATATTCAGCTACTGAAGACATTTAGTGGTCTACATGGGACAGCACTGTGAGAAGGCCAAGGTAACTGGGCAACTTCTCACCAACTGTCTTGCTTGCACTCATTGTCATTCTGTGGCTGCAGAATTATTACCATGGTCCTTGCTATTCTGAGAGCCTGCTGGTGTAGCCTTTCATCCCAGGTACCTTCTACCAAGTTTTCATAACTATTTAAGTTTGAATAACAATTGGTAGCACACAAGAACCTCATCAGTTTTGTCCACTATTATCCTCACAGTACCCACACTGAGCAGGTAGTAAGTAATGAGCTTCCATCTTAACAGTAAGAAAACCAAAAACAGAAAGGCTGCGTGACACTCTGCTGCTCCATTGTGATTGTGTGAAAGATGGGCTAGTGGGTAGAGCACAGGGACCGGAGTCCTGCTGACACTCAACCTGGAGATTTGATTTGGTGTCCCTGTACCTTAGTGTCTCCTTCTCTAATATGAAAAGTAATAGCATTTTACTAACAAGGTGATTCCAAGGAGAAATGGGTTATAATATGGAGTTATGCCTCCATATTATAAAGGCATTTAGAATATCACACATAGCACATAGTTTATGCAATAAAAGATTTAGCTAACATGATAATTCTTCCTAAACGTTTTTCTGGTCTTCCCTGATTCAGATCCTAGGTAATTTTTATAAACACATTTTTTTTTTTTTTTTTTCAAAGCAAAGGCTAATGGTGATTAATTATTGAACAATTCATGGAAGATCTCCCACCAGAAAATGACTCAGAACCAGAGTGAGCCAAGTAGAGATTTCACAGATACCTTTTGTTTCCCCCACCTACATTTAAAAGTTATTTAATTGCCAACATTTACATAGTCATAGATTTCACACACTACACGTGTCTTGCTTCGTGTACAAGTCATGTGACTAAGAAACACAAAGCCCTGCCCTGCGTGCCCTGAGCTTCTGCTTCCCCTCCCCACAGCTTGTGTAAGGACGGGTGTCATCCACTCTGCCCTCCACTCGATTTTGTATTTCTGGTCCATTTTTTCCATGTTGATGTTACCTGCTCCACCCCTGCAACAATTTGGATTTGTTTTTGCTAGAAAATCGAATATTCAGGAACAGTATCTTGAGAACAAAAATTTAAAGAAAAGAGAAAACAACTGTGAAACAGCTGATGGTCTTCAGGAAGGGCCATGCATGTTGAACATGAGGCTTCATTCTTCGACCTCTATGCTATATTTTGTTTGATTTCTATAGGACTGAATTCATTTTCAAATTTCCGATCCAATTTCATTGTGGGTCTCATCGGTATTTCTTCTTGCAATTGTAATGACAGAGAACAATATTTTAGGAATGGAATCATAGGTAAGATTTTAACCACATGAACTTTTGGTCCCCAGAGATCTCCTTCCTTACAGTACAAAGTGGTCAGTGACGTTTGCTATCAGCCACCACACCGGGGGTCCAGATGATGAAGAACTCAGCACTTTCTTTTTGGTCTGGCCTCTGACCTTAAATGTCAAAACTTGCCCCTGCTTCATCAACTTCATGGAAAGCCCAGCCAGTTGCTAATCTTATTGCCATTTCATTTGTTTGTTTCATGGCTTTTTAAAATCAGTTAGGTATCTGGCAGGTCCTGGGAGTCATGGCACTCATGGACGCAAGGTGGAAATGATTTCTATGGACGTCCCCTGCTCCCCGTGCATTTGCTTCCTTCTTTACCTAAATGGAAATTTGGCGACCACCCCCTAAATGCCATGCAGGAGAATCTACCAGGGGCAGAACTCACTGATGACATGTATGGCATGGTCTGTCACACTTAATTATTTCTCAAGAGAACTTTCTAATAATCCAACTCTCTAATAACCCATCTGACATGATCCATCCCCATATGTCCAGAGTTAAAAACCTGTCTGCTCATTGCTACAGACATGCTGGCTTCAGCTGTCTAAAGAATGTCCCAAGCCTGCTCCTTCTCCCCAGTACACGGCCAAGTCCTGCAGGTTCCTGGTCTGAAACGCATACCTTATTTATGCCCACCACCCAAGCTCCAGGGAGAACTCTCTTGTCTCTCACATGAGTTGCAACATGCCAGCCTGCCTTTCTGATTCAAATATTTCTGCTCTTCATCCCAGCAAGCACACCTGCCGGAGATGCCATCCTGAGATGCGGGTGGCCAGGCAGTCATCACTCAGAGGAAATCTCAGCGGTCCCTCCCATGAACTAAAGCCAGGATGCCAGCCATGGGTTCCTCGTCTGGTCCTATTATTTTCTTCAGCTTTAGGCTCTATTTATTTCCTTTATGTATCATTTAACAGATGGTCATTGAACACGCACTGTGTTAGTCACTGTGCTATATATTTGCAATAAATTTGTGACAAAATAGACAACACTCTCTATCCTCCTGGAGTTTATAGGTGGCAAACCATGGCTATATGCCACCTGTTTGGTCAATAAAGTCTCGCTGGACCCAGACATGCTTGTCACGTATGCATTCTCTAGGCTGCTTCCCCATGGTGACTCCAGAGTTGAGCAGTCATGCCAGAGACCTTGTGGCCTGCAGAAGGTAAACTGTGAGCTCTCTGGCCCTCTACAGCAGAGGATTGCCAGTGCTGACCCCCGCGCCTGTGGACTGGCCGAGCCTCGTGCCCACTGCCTTGCCTTTGTGCTCACACCCTTCTCTCGCTCACAATCCCTATTTTCTTCTCAGCATCTTAAAACTGTATTCTTCCTACAGGGCTTATTACAAAATCTCTCCACACTGTAAAGCCATTCTTTATTTTCTGAACGCAAAGTCACCTCTTTTTCTTTACTCCAACACTACACTGTTCTTCCATGTCTTTGGTCTAAGATCAAAAATTATTGGCTTGTTTCGCTTCTAAGTATGGGGCAGAGCCCGTATCCAGTTGATTTGACATATACCTTCCATCTCTAACAGATCAGGGTGCAATCTTTGTAGAAATCAGGTACCACATTTCGGGGAGAACCAAGAATTTTTTGTTATCCCCTGGAAGGTACCGTATATACTCGAGTATAAGCCGATTTTTTCCAGCACAAATGTACCGGAAAAAACTAGGCTTATACTCGAGTATATATGGTAATCTTTCTTTCTTCCTTTGGTTCTTCCTTCTCTCCTCCCGTCCCTCCCTTTTTTCTTTCATTTTCTCTCTCTCTTTTCACACTTTATATTTCTGGACTAAAAATGTTGCCTGAGGGAGCTGTGTCATGTCCTGTAGCACAGATTTTCCTGTTCTTTCACCCTGCCCCCCTGAGTGATCAACGAGCCCTTTCATTATCTCCCACTGGTGCCAACACACTTGCGTCATTTTAGTTTATTGTTTCCTTACTATTATTATTTTAATCAGTTGCCCTAGCAATGAGCTGATTTATTCTTATGTGATTGTTAGATGAAAGCAAAACTAGACCTTGGGTTCCTGAAGATAAAAACACTGGTCCAATTAGTGCAGCAGATGTGTCCTTAGGGCACTTTCTTGGCTCTAAGGAATTTCAGTTTTTGTTGCACAAAAGGTAAGGCCCCTACTTGCTTTAATGACTCTGTATGTTCCAAAAAGCTTCCCAAATTAGAGCTTGTGGTATTTACAGAAGTCAAAGCAAATCCAGAATATGTGGCTTTATTTTTTCTTTCCTAGAAAAATGAAGGCAATTTGAGGGTTATTAACTCAGCTTTGATTCACAAAGGCCTGTGAGCCACAGAGATGTGAGTTGACTTGTTAATTCTTCTGGGTCTTTCCCCACCTGATTCAGCTACTGCCACCTCTCCCAGCTGCTTCCCGTTCTTTGACATTATAAAAACACAGACACCTGGTTGCAGCCCACATACTCGTTCCCACAGAGGGAGGGTCCATGGCGACCTTCAGATTATCTGTAGCAAGACTTTGTGTTTTCTGGAATGTGCTTGTAAGGTTCTTACAAGCAATTACCCTGACTCTACAATGATTCAAATTGCCTCTTAAAACAGCTGTAACAACCACACTCAGAGTGATCATCTGATGATTTTGGCTGTAGAGACAGGCAGAGATTTCCATGAAAATATATCAAGCAACCAACATAACTGAGCAGCTAGCTGGTATTTCTGGTATAGTTTCCAAACAGATTTTTTCTAGAAGTGGGGCAGGGTGACACGGGTGGATTCTCATATGTAGCAATAACATTTCCAAATTATTTTCTAAGTTAGCAAGCTTGTGCACATGGATGAAAGAAGGCACTCATCATGTTCTCCCAGAATTTTATTTCTATATTTTATAATTTAACAGCTTTTGTTGCAAATATGACAGCAGCAAATAGGTGCTATTTAAAGCATCATCTAGGACAGTGGTTCTCAACCTTCCTAATGCCACAACCCTTTAATACAGTTCCTGTGTGTTGCAACCCACAAGTTGAGACCAGCTGATCTAGGAGATTGTGTGGACTTCATGTATCACTTACTGTGCAAACATCATGAACAGCCCCAGGCCCAGGTGTAATCACCACCAATTGCTTTGCTAATATCATCATTTCTATCATATTATTTCCAACTTCACTGAATCTCTTTTAGTATGTTAATAGCATTGTTTCTTTCATTTTTATGTCCTAATATAACTGAATATTTGTGGAGTATGCCTTTTCTTCCCTACTGGCCTTGTTATGAGTTGAATAGTGTCTTCTCCAAAAAAAAGATGTGTGGAAGTCCTAACCCCAAGTGTATTGAAAAATTACCTTCTTTGGAAAGAGGGTTGTATCAGATACAATCAGTTAAGTTGAGGCCATACTGGAGAATAATAGGCCTCTAACCCAGGTTAGTGCCCTTATGAAAAGAAGAGATGGAGGCTGAGGGAAGGCGGCCATGTGGGCACAGAATACGCATGTGTGAGCTGAGGCCCACCACCCAGCAAACCAGCAGGAGCTGGGAGGGGCAGGGACAGGCTCTCCCGCAGGTGCAGAGGGCAGGGCCTTGCCAGCACCCTGAGTTCAGACTGCAGCCTCCAGACTGTGTGATATAAGTTTCTGCTGCTGTATGCCATCTAGTTTATGACACTTTGCTAAGGCTGCCTCCAGGCGACTAGCAGAGGACTATGGCACACACTGCTGTCCTGTTCTCCTGTGGCCTGCAGACCCACTGCGCGCTCTATGCTGGACACCAGCTGGAGCAACTGCAACGCACTCAGCACCTCTGGCTTCCACCTGGTCCTGGCTATGTAGGTTCCAGTCTGGTAGGGAAGACTGAGGCTGGGTTTTTTTCCCCCAGCTCTCTCCATGTGAGGTTCCAAGGGCTTGTTTATTCTGGACTCAGAACCATGAGCACAGAAACTGATTTGAGAGTCTGTTTTTTAATTCTTCAGGGACAATGCATATGTGACAGGCACTGTTCAGAGGTGTGAGAGGAACACTCTTTCCACAGGAGTGATGCTGAA
Organism: Loris lydekkerianus; assembly: GCA_963574355.1. Lineage (NCBI taxonomy): Eukaryota > Metazoa > Chordata > Mammalia > Primates > Lorisidae > Loris > Loris lydekkerianus. Next base: position 20,545 of record CAUYPK010060769.1, read on the forward strand.
ACAGGAAGGCCCCTTTTCTCACTGTTGGTTCACTTCCCCGCACAGCCCCTCCTCCAGGCCGGACCAGCTTCCAGGATTCAGCCCTCCCTGGGCTCCAGCGCACATGAGGGATCAGTGGGGATCAGCTCTGTGCCAGGCGTCCGGCCCATCCTGCACCTCCCACACACCCTGCACCTCCCCTGCACCTCCCTGCCCGCCCTGCACCTCCCTGCCTGCCCTGCACCTCCCTGCCTGCTCTGCACCTCCACTGACCTCCCTGTCCACCCTGAACTTCCCTGGCACCTCCCTGCCTGCTCTGAACCTCCCCTGCACCTCCCTGCCCACTCTGCACCTCCCCTGCACCTCCCTGCCTGCTCTGCACCTCTCCTGCACCTCCCTGTCCACCCTGCACCTCCCTGCCTGCTCTGAACCTCCCCCTGCACCTCCCTGCCCACTCTGCACCTCCCCTGAACCTCCCTTGCACCTCCTTGCCCACCCTGCATCTCCCTTGCACCTCCCTGCCTGCCATGCACTTCCCCTGCACTTCCCTGCACACCCTGC
>CAUYPK010060770.1:0-39108 GCA_963574355.1 Loris lydekkerianus
TAAAGAAAGATGGAGACTTTACCTCTTTCATGTTTACATGGATGGAGCTGGAACATATTCTCCTTAGTAAAGTATCTCAAGAATGGAAGAAAAAGTATCCAATGTACTCAGCCCTACTATGAAACTAATTTATGGCTTTCATATGAAAGCTATAACCCAGTTATAACCTAAGAATAGGGGGAAGGGGGAGAGGGAGAAAAGGGAAAGGGGAGGATGGGCAGAGGGAGGGTGATTGGTGGTATTACACCTGTGGTGCATCTTACAAGGGTACATGTGAAACTTAGTAAATATAGAATATAATTGTCTTAACACAATAACTAAGAAAATGCCATGAAAGCTATGTTAACCAGTGTTATGAAAATGTGTCAAATTGTTTATAAAACCAGTGTATGGTATGGTGCCCCATGATCGCATTAATGTACACAGCTATGATTTAATATTAATAAAAAAAAAGATCAAACAGAACAAAAGTTAATTACACAAAATTAAATAATTGACAAAGATAATGTTTTTATAAATTTTATTAAAACATTGTTGGATTTTTCTCAAATGTTTTGTTTTCCAGATTTAAGGTATTTTTTTCTTCTAAGCTATTCATAATTCACAGCAATTTATAATGTATACTTTTGTAAAGCATTTGGGACTTTCTGTTCCTTACTTGATTCCTTCAGAATTCAGAAACTATTTGTCAGGATCAGGATTCTTACGGCAATTTGTGTAAGACCAATGAAACACTATTCTCTCTTTATAATTTCATTACCAATGTAGGGATCTGCCTAGATAGAACTGCAGGGACACAGAAACGAGCGCACAAGTCCCGCCCAGGAAGGAATGAGGGTGCCAAATCCCCCCCCCCAAACCCGTATGTTCCCACCCTGCCTTAATCCACGTGCTGACTTCTTTTTCTTTTTTTTTTTTATTATTAATAAATCATAGCTGTGTACATTAATGCAAATTAATACATTCCTTTTGGAAAGATGTTTGGAGAACACTTAGAGATCTAAAAATAGATCTGCCATTGAGTCCTATAATTCCTCTACTAGGTATATACCCAGAAGACCAAAAATCACATCATAACAAAGATATTGGCACCAGAATGTTTATTGCAGCCCAATTCATACTTGCTGACTTCTTTTTTGAACTCAGACTGCTCACACCCAAGTGAATAAAGGCCGTGTTGCCCACACAGAACCTGGACCCCGCTGCCTTTTATTCAATATGTTTTAGCCCCAAACCTCTCACTTTTGGTGCCAAAAACCTGGAACAGGGAGAAGCCCCCTTGGGGGGGCAAGACACACCTAATCAGACCCACTCCCAAATAGACAGGCTCTTATTCCCATGAGAGGAAGGGAAACTGGAGGACCCTCCGACCCCCGCCGAGAATCCATCCACGTATTAGTGAGGTGAGCATTCCTCTGTAGCCCCCCTCTGAGCCTTTCAACTTCCCTTCCCTTTCTCCACTCCGGGCCGAAAACTCCAGTAGTCTGTGCTTCCAAAATCTGGCACCTGTCAAGGACTAACCCCAGGGAGTCAGACACCCCATCTGGTGCCTCCTATGTGGGGACACCCCACCCTGGGCCTGGACCACTCTTTCAGGGCTGGTTAAAGGTCCTTCAGGGAGGCCTGGTAACCTCCCCAGCCCCAGCCTTGGCCACCTCTTTCCTCCTCCTCCTCGTAAGTTCCCTTTTCATCCTGGCTTTAACCTCATCTATTTTCTACCTCCAGTTTCTGATATGGGAACAGCTCAGTCACAAATTCCCCCTTCTTCACCTTTAAACTGCCTCTTAACTCACCTCAAGCCTCTACACCTTTATCCTGACCTTAAACCTAAATGCCTCATCTTTTTTGGTAATACCACTTGGCTTATTGCGAACTAGACCATGGCTCACAATGGCCTGAAAATGGCACCTTTGACCTTTCAATCCTCATGGACCTTGACTTACTGTCAGAGATTGGGCAAATAGTCAGAAGTCCCTTACATTCAGACCTTCCTCCTCCTCCAAAACAATCGTTCTTCGTGTTTGCCTTGTGAACCTTCTCAAATTTTTCTTGCACAGGCCAAACCAGCCCTCCCTGAGCCCTAACCCCAAGTCCCCTGACTCTCCATTATCTTCCTTCAACCCAGCAGACAACCCTCCCCCTTCTGCCTCCCACAGCCTCCCCCACAGCCTCCTCCCAACCAGCAGAATTCTACTCCATCTTCCCCCTCAGCTCCCCCCACCTGCCGTCTGCCACCTAAGACAGCAGACCCAGACAGGAAAGGAAAGATGACAGATCCAACTTCCCCACCTTAAACTACATCTGGCCACACCTTTGGACCTTCCATTTCTGGACCACAACAACTTCTATACGCCCTCCGAGAAGTTGCAGGAGCGGAGGGTATCTACGGGGTTCGTGTCCCCTTTTCTCTCTCATACCTGTCCCACGTAAGTCAGAAACTAGGTTTGTTCTCCACAGATCCCACAAAATAGTCTCATGAATTTAGATATCTAATCCAATCATATGATCTGACCTGGCATGATTTATATGTCATCCTTATCGCCATCCTAACTTCAGAGGAGAGGGAGCAGGTCTGGACCCAGGCCCAGGTACATGCTGAAGATCTATGGAGAACAGACCAAACCCAGTCAGAAGGTGTTAGGACCATCCCCTGGGAAGACCCCAGTTGGAATTACCAAACTGGAGTATTGCTTCCAGGTAATTACCATACCTGGAGTATGCCTCTATAACCACATGGTCCATTGTCTCACAGAGGGACTTTAAAAAGCAGCCCATAAGGCCATCAATTATGGCAAACTAAAACAAATAACCCAGAAACAGGATGAAAATCCTACCCAGTTTTTAGCCTGTCTTAACGAAGCCCTCCACTGCTATACCAGCCTATTGCCAGAGAGCAGTGAGAGCAGACTTATTATCAACGTGCATTTTGTACCCGATCTGTACCCGATATCCAGAAAAAACTCCAAAAGTCCCCCCAGGGTCCTCAGATCTTCCCCAACAAAATCTTGTCAACCTGGCCTTCAAGGTCTTCAGTAACTGAGAAGAGGCCTCTAAGCAGCAGCGCCTCTCAGAGATCTAGTTATTGGCTTCACCATTAGACAAACCTCAGCTATTTCTCAAAACTCCTCTGGATGGTCCAGAAAAATAAAATCTCCCCTGGGACCGTACTTCAAGTACCATATGCCTGGTCACTGAGCCAAGCAGTGCTCATCAACACCCCCACCCCCTAGCCATGTCCAGCCTGCAGAGGTCCTCACTGAAAGTCTGACTGCCAGGTCCTTCTGAGCATCTGGTTTGCAGTCACCCCCAGGACCTGGCTGATATCCCTGACCTCTTGAGCTTGGCTGCTGAAGAGTGACAGTCTAGAGAGTCAGGATGCCCCTTAGACAATCACCAGGACTGAGCTCCAGGTAACTCTGCTTGTGGAAGGTAAGCCAATCTCTTTTCTCATTGATACTGGGGCTATCCTACCCTCCTACAAAGGTCCTTTACAACCAACAGAGATCTCAATGGTGGGTATTGATGACAATTTGCTATGCCCTCGTGCTACTCTGCGCCTGTGGTGCTCACTTTCCAGACACTCTTTTCCACATTCATTCCTTATCATTCCTTCAGGCAGCATTCCCCTACTAGGCAGAGATATCCTCTCAAGATTACAAGCAACCCTGACAATTTCTACCGGCTCCCACCTTTCACTACCCATCCTGCTCCTCTCTAACCACTCCCCTAAAACCCCTCCATTCTCTCAATCCTACCCTCCTATGATGGACCCCATCACATAGGATACCTCCCTTCCTTCTATAGCCTCCCGTCATTCACCATTCTTCTTGCCCTCCAACCCCAACATTCAGATCCTTCCCTTAAACAATACCCAATCCCCATGGCGGCCCTCAGGGGCATTAAACCACTCATCCTCAAACTCTTGTCTGCTGGTATTCTCAAACCTACTAACTCAGTGCCCTACAACACTCCCATCCTTCCTGTAAAAAAAACAGATAGTTCATATCAATTAGTGCAAGACTTACGGGCCATCAGTGAAATTGTTCAGCCTACTCACCCAGTAGTCCTTAATCCCTATACCCTTCTATCTACCATTCCTTCCAATACCTCCCCACTACACAGTTTTAGATCTCAAAGGTGCCTTTTTTTACTATCCCCATCCATGAGCTCTCCCAACCCCTCTTTGCCTTCACCTGGACTGACCCTGATTCCTCTAGTAGCCAACGAGTCACCTGGACAGTTCTCCCACAAGGATTTAGAGACAGTCCTCATTACTTTGGTCAGGCACTTCAGGCCAACCTCCAGCAGTTAATTTTACTGAAAAATTCCACTGTTCTTAAGTATATAAATGATCTTCTCTTATGTAGCCCTTCCCCCATTGCCTGTAGGCAAGATGCCATTCACTTACTCTCCTTCCTCGCCACCAAGGGGTAGAGAGTGTCCTCTTCCAAAGCCCAGTTAACCTCTCCCTCTGTCCCATACCTTAGTATCCTCTTATAAGAATGAGAAAAACTCATTCCCCCTGACTGCATTCAGGCTATCTCCTCCTTACCCCTTCCCCAAATAAAAATGACCTCCTCTCCTTCCTGGGGGTCTGAGCTATTTTTGAGCCAATTTCACAGTCTCAGCTAAACCTCTATACACCGTCATTAAAGGTCCCCCAACTGACCTCCTAGGCCCGCACCAGCAGACCCAACATTCCTTCCATCTCATTTCTCTAACATCTCTGGGCTTGTCATCTTTACCTATTTGCAGAGCTGGCTACAGTCTACAGGCAGGGGGAAGCAGAATAGAAGGGTGGAGACCACCCTCAGCCTAGCACAGATCCATCCATTGGACAGAATTTACTCACACAGTTACGGGGACCAGCATGTAGTTCAGTCTTGTCCTCTGAAGAAGAGGATACTGGAATCTGGTAGACCAGGGGAAGCCTTTCTGTTTTTTTCCCAATGAACTCTAACGTATTCCCTGCCTTACTCCTCAACCTCACTAATTCTTTATCATGTATGTTATTGTAACATTAACCCAATCAATTGAGTTTGTTAATGTATTTTGACAATCTAATCTTTCATTGTTAAGATATAATTATTTTTATATTGCTTGTATTTAATGGATTTGATCAATGTTGGGGGTCCAGGTCCCAGTTCCCTGAACCCAGTTGACCTGGTTTAATCACTCAGATGAGTTAGGAAGTTCATTGCAGTGGTAATTGAAAGCAAAAATGAATGAAAACAGAAAATAAAACTGGAGAAACCCAGGCAGCATGAATAGAAAGTAAAAGTAAAACTGCATAATTTAAACTGTATAAAAGGAGAACTTTTATTTAGGAAGAACAAAGAGAAAGTTTAGAGCACTTCCAAAAAGAGTTGGAAGTGGGTCCCGCTATGAAGGAACACAGGTGGGAGGGAGATGAAGCAGCAAAGGCCTACAGGGGTATAAATACCCTCTTTCTCTCTAATTTGATATTGGTTGCAACTTGTTGATTGGCCTTCTCGTGCCTCCGGGAATTATTGCCCTTTTCTATTGGTCACTGATTATGTGAGTTACTGCACACCCACATTCTTTACTCTTTGGGGAGCAGAACTGTTGAGTGATGAATAATCCTATGGGCCCTCCAGACTCCCTGAGTCCACAGGCCAGACTTTCTTCCACCCCGCTTGAAGCCCCTTTACGTCCCTTTTCGATAAACTTTCATCCCTCTTAAGCCATTTCTTTCTTTTAAAATCTCTTGTTTGCTCAATTAACTCTATTTCCTTGGTGCCTAACTGTGACCTTTTTTTCACAACTGTTTGGTGTCTTCTTTGAGTGACTATCTTCAGTTATGATTCTCCATGAGACTTCAGTATTCTTTTTGTTACCCAGAGGCGGTAAAGGCTGTCTCCCTGTCCAGGGAGGTGGAAAGAATGCTGTCAGGCTTTATATGCAATAGTTGTTCTAAGTGTAGGGCTCGCCACTGCTCCTGAGGCTGTCCCCATGCTCCTACCCAAGAGCCTGCTCCCACTATTGCCTGCTGCTTGGGAGGGAGCCCAGAGCCAGTAGTCCTAGCATTGGATCCCCAGAGGTTTGCCTGCTATCGCTCCCGGCCCTCTGAGCTCCCTCTCTGAGCCTCGTCCCAGCTAGAAGCACCCAGGAGAACCTCCCACGTCTCATTAGTCCTTCACTGCACACAGCACCAGTTGTGGTTTCCTCTACTCACCAGACTTGTATCTTTGAGAGAATCCTTGTACTTTCTGAACCGTTAAGGGCTAATGTGGCATGATCCTATTTGGAGATGCAGGGAAAGAGGCTATGAGTGCAGGATGCCATGTCATCCCCGTCCCATCCAGGGGGGCCACATGTGGCTTTCTGGATCCATGAGTACAGCCTTTTGACTGAATCCAAGTGTTATAGAATTTTTTTATTTCAGATCAATAAGAGAGTACAAATGATTAGGTCACAATGTTTGCATTTGTTAGGTAAAGTTCCTGTTGTAGTTGTGTCCCACAACCAGGAAGTATGTCAAACATCTTTACATTGTGCCCATGAGGTGAGAGCACACCAATCTCCTCCCCTCCTCCCCATTTCCTCTCCATCCTCACCACTCCCCACTTCCTCCTCCCCCCAGCCTGAACTGAATTCAGTTTTTCTCTTATGTGGGCATGTATTAGTTTATCTACTGCTTCATATTAGTATTGAATACATTGGATACTTCCTTTTCCATTCTTGTGATACTTTACTAAGAAGAACGTGCCTCAACTCCATCCAGGTTAATACAAAAGATGTGAAGGCTCCATCTTTTTATGGCTGAATAGTATTCCACAGTATGCATACACCACAGTTTATTAATCCATTCATGTGTTTTGGGGCACTTGGGTTGATATCATGTCTTGGCAATTGTGAATTGAGCTGTGATGAACATTCTAGTGCAAATGTCCTTATGGTAAAGTGACGTTTTTCTTCTGGGTGGTTACCTAGTAATGGGATTGTGGAATCAAAGGGAAGGTTTTCTTTTACCTCTTTGAGGATTCTCCACACATCTTTCCATGGAATCGGTATTAGTTTGCAGTCCCACCAGCAGTATAAAAGTGTTCCCTTCTGTCCACGTCCATGCCAGCATCTGCAGCTTTGGGACTACATGATGTGGGTTATTCTCCCTAGGATTAGTTGAAATCTCAGCATAGTTTTAATTTGCATGTATCTGATAATTAAAGACCATGAGCAATTTTTCATGTGTTCATTGACCATTCGTCTGTCTTCTTCAGAAAAATTCTGTTCCTATCTTTTGCCCACTTATAAATGGGATTGTTTGCTCTTTTCTTCATTAGTTTGAGTTCTCTGTAGATTCTAGTTATCAGTCCTTTGCCAGATTCATAGCATGCAAATACCTTCTCCCATTCTGAAGGTTGTCTGTTTGCTTTAATTGTTGTACCCTTAGCTGTGCAGAAGCTTTTTAGCTTGATCATGTCCCATTCATTTATTTTTAGTGTTGCTGCAATTGCCAAGGGGCTCTTCTTCATAAAATATTGTCCAGGCCAATATTGTCAAGACTATTTTTAATAAAGGGATTTGTTCTGTGAAGTTTGGATTTGGTCAAGGGGCTGCACTTTGGTGGTAATTTTGAGAAGGAATCAGAGACAAAGAGAACAGCTCCTGGGATTCAGTTTCACTAGGGCAGGTCAGTGCTTAGCAATTCCCAGACACCCATTACCTATGAGCCTAAAGTTCAGGTAGGCTAATGTCCCATTAAGAAAGTAATTGTAACTCTGTGCTTTTATCCTGGAGGGATAGTGTCTTCCATCTTAAAGAGCACATCAGGGCTGGGCACAGTGGCACAGGCCTATAATCCTAGCACCCTGGGAGGCCAAGACAGGCAGATTGCTTGAGCTTAGGAGTTTGAGACTAACCTGAGCAAGAGCAAGACCCTGTATCTACTAAAAAAGAAAAAAAAAAACTACCTGGGTGTAGTGGCACACCCCTGTAGTCCCAGCTACTCAGGAGGCTGAAGCAGGAGGATTGCTTGAGCCCAAGAGTTTGAGGTTGCTGTGAGCAATGACACCATGGCACTCTACCCAGGACAACAGAGTGAGACTCTGTCTCAAAAAAAAAAAAAAAAAATTAAAAGGACACATCTGGAAAACTACCATGATATTAAACAATTTGGAAATGAGTGATGCTGACATTTCTAGCTTGGCCCTGTTCTGAGGACTCCTCCTTCCCTCTACTGTTCACTCCTTCTGTTTAGGATCTTTGCCTTTCCCTTTCGATGCCCTTACCTCTGGTGTCTGCAGCTCTGGTCCTAGAGAGAGCATGGGGTCAGTCTGCAGAGCACCTTTGCACTCACTAAGGACCATGGAAGCCCATGTCTTGGGGCACTTCTCCAAGCCCTGTCCACTACCTGTGCTCCCAGTCCACTGCTGGCATTCCCCAGTCACACTCTGCCTTGTCCCCATAGTCCTCTGTCCCCAGGGCTCCTCATGCCTGATGCTGCCACATATGCATTCCATAGAGGCTGTGTCGGCACTTGCTGCTGCGCACGGATTCTGCCTCCCAGGGCCAGCGCCTACCTTGTCCACATATGACCACCCCAGCTGGCAATGACCCTGACCCATAGGCTAGCTCAGCAATCAAAATGTTGGTCATGGAGTCATTCTTTTTTCTTTCTCTCTTTCTCTTTCTTTCTTTCTTTCTTTCTTTCTTTCTGTTTGTTTCTGGGCCCATATGTTTGTTTTCCTGATAAATTCCTTCAAATTTTTCCCAGCATGGCCCCAGACATGAGCTGCCAAGTCAGGGAGTTCTGAGTCTGCCATAATCCTTCATTGCTATGTACTGCCATTTCCCTGGATAGAGCAATTTTGTTCAGGAAGTGTTCCCCATGGTCCAGCACAAAGTCTAACTTAGGCCCAGGCTCAGCCGCTTACAGCCCTGCCAGCCTGCTGCCTTTCCCCACATTTCATCCGACCTCTGCCTTTCCTTAGATCCCTAACTCTAAACGTGCTGGCATATTCCCTCCTCATAAGACTTTGAAATCCACTGAATAATTCCTGAGCCACATGATACTCACCAGTATCTCTTATATTTCCAAATATTAGACAAATAATCCTGCCATTCATTTTGCAACCATCTAATATGTTTGTCCAGATATTTCTGGGACTAGGGGGATGGGAAGGGGATGAAGGGGTGTGAGAGTGGCAGAGCCTAGAGGATTGGAGTCTGGCTTCCGAGAGCTCACTCTTCCTCTACGGATACTTCTCAGGTTCAACCTATGCCATTTCTAAAACAGAAATGATTTCCAACAGGCCTTTTTAGTTCATTTTACATGTCCTATAGTAGTCTGTACTATGACCATGGCTTTTGCTTCTGTTTCTTGCCCAAACTGATTTCCAAACTCATCTGTTCTCATTTGGCTGTGTTTACTCCCACCAGAACTCACAGACAAGAAGGATTGTTCATGTCCTTCTCCACCACTTCTCGATTAATCCACTCCTCTGCTATGCTTGGATCCAGAATTGAGGCCTGAAAGGCACAATCATGATCAGAGTTTGCCTAAAGCCTACTGAACACCAGGCATCAGAAAAGAAATGCAATTCTGTCCTCAAACATGCTGCAGTAGGGCTGTAAGGACCCCCAAAACAGGCTTTTCCTACCCCTCTCATAACAAGAAGCTCTGGACTTCTGTGTGGACATACTACAGCCACTTGAGAGCTTGATGGCAGAGAGGGTAGGCAAAGACCCATGGCCCAGCCCTACATATTCCATCTGGCGTTTCTCCCAGGCTCTGCCTACTGTCCAGACACTACCACCAGATCCAGACCGAAGTCAGCCAATACAGAAAGGTCTACTGATGCTGGGTGCACAAGCCCAAACATCAGAGACAAAAACCACCCTTCCCAGCCAGAGCAAAGCTTTGCTACTCTCACAGTGTGTGGTCTCCTAGGTAGACCCAGCCTCAACATGAATCTCTCTGTTCCTGCTGATACCAATGAACGACTGGATTTTACTGTTGAAATTACCCCCATGCAGTCCCATACAGTGGGGGAGTTTTGCTTCACAAATACCAATTCTGTGCACAGATACTCACATATCCTGCTGACCATGCCACAGTGTATGTGTGTGCAGTGTACTATGTAGGATATGTATGTGATATGTGTGTGGTGTGTAGCGTGTGGTCTATTGTGTAGTGTGTGCACTATGTGTGTGCCAGGCATACCTCAAATGGGGTGAGCGAGGGGGCATGTCTGTGTTTGTGTGTTTGAGTGGAGAGGGCCTGCTGGTAACACTTGAGATGCCCGAGGAGTTCCCTAGCCTTCCTTCCACATCCCTCCCCAGGTGCTGGCCTGCACACAGGCGCTGGCTAGAGTCTGCAGTGTGGCCACACTGGGCCCCTGAGGTTACAGTCTCTCTGTTCGTCCCAGCACCAATACTCTGTCTTTTTCAGCTCCAGAAGGGCTAAGTGTCCCACATCCTCCACATGGGAGCCACCATCTCCCCCCTCTCCTGCGCACTTGATTGGCCCTGGAAGTCATATGACTCAATCGTGGACAGTCAGCTCTCAGCTTAGGATTCTTCCAGGGGAACTGGAGAAAAAGTTGCCTTTCTCCTCAGGGGACAGGTGAGGACTCTCTGCAGGTGGTCTGTTTTTTGCCCTGAAGAGTTGGCTGAGCTGTGCCCCACCACAGGCTAGGTGTAACATGTGCCAAATATCACCTTTGACTTCAAAGAAGCCAGGTGTCCCAAGGGGATTAGGACATTTCAACAGGTAGAAGCTTGAGGAAGGATAGCCCTGGGAAATGGTGAGGGAGGACAGCCCTGAGAAATGGGCAGCAGAGACTGAGCATTCTTTGGTAAGGCTCCAACAAGTCACTCTGCTCACCTCAAAAGCCAGTCCTAAAGAGAGGTGAGGCTCTGAACCCAGGAACCCGGGAGTGCCCTCCTGGTGACACACATGACTGTGAGTAATATGTGCCACACGTGTCTGTTGGGCCCCACCAATCACAGCAGATATTGCCCTGAGGCCTCCCTCATTACTAGTGTGCAGGCCTTGGAGGAGATGTTTCCAGTGTGGGGTACCTGGAAAGGGAGGTGGGATGGACAGACCAGGCACTCAGGGGCAGGGGTTGAGGCCTGAGAAGGGGCATTGAGGGAGGAAGAACCCTAGCAAAGGGTGTTAGTGTGGACCCATCTGTCTCCCCTCCAGACAGGGAGCCCTCTCATCATTTTGCTACCCTAGATCTCAGCACCATGCAGTCCAGGAAATACTTAACTGGTCCGGAAACAGCACATGCCCATTTTACAGATGACGAAACTGGGGCTGAAAGGGGCTGATGGGGCAGACCAGCACTAGAGCCAGGTCCCGCAAGGACAGCTCTCTCCTCTCCCACCAGCAGCTAGCTTCCCTTCTAGGCCCACCTCAGACCTACAGGTAGAGACCACTTAGAGCAGCAAAGATCGGGGTGACTGGATCTGGGACTGACATTGGGCAGAACTGGATTTAAATCCCAGCTCTGCCTCTGTCACTTTTTTGTGAAATGAAGATAATTTGCAAGGATGTTGTGAGAATTTGGTGGCAGATGTGTGCAGCATTTCCCACACAGTTAGTACAATACTAACTGTTAGTAGCTTCACCTCATGTGCTGTAGCAGCTCTTGGGGCTGCACCAGGGCCAGGCACCCTTCTCATTAGCTCCCACGCACAGAAAGCCCCCACGTCACTTCAGAGGATTACAATTCATCAGGTCTTCCATTAGGGAATTGCCTGTCCATCAGGCCATGAGAGGAAGGCATCACTCCCTGGTGTGACGTTAGACCGACAGGAGCTATTCACTAGGCCTGAGAGGAGAACTTGGTGGAGATGGTGTTTGTGGAGAACAGGCAAAGAGCAAAGACGTTTCCAGCAGCCTGCTGCTCCCAGAGGGATAGGGACACCATGCCCAGTATGGAGGAGCTGGGGAATGACCATAGCTCAGCTCTGCCACCCAAGAGCCCCACTTTCCACCTGCAAAGGACAAAATAACACTATGGCCACACGGGGGTGAAGGGGACACCAAGACACTCCAGGGCCAATGGGAATCTTCTTTTTGCTTCTGGTCTGTGCCTAGGGGCTAAAGCTATCATCCCTGACTTCCACCTAAGGATTCCTCCAACAGATGCTGGCTGGACCACAAGGGAAAGGCCAAACCTTTCTGCTCTGTCCCTTGCCTAACCCCTGCTGTCCCACCACCCATAGTCATGTGGTGGGGCTCACCAGCTCATGCAGCATGATGAACATACATTGACAAGCCAGGAGGTGCTCCTTCTATCTAGATCTGATATCAGGCATGATTCTCCTACTCATGCAAAAGTCAGTACACATAACGAAATTCAGCCTTTTTACCCTAAGGGGCAAAAAGGGCCCTTTGTTCCTGCCCCCAACCTCAACCATCTTATAAAGGAGAAGGGAGCAGGGTGGATTCAGTGACTTTCCAACTCCTTCCCCAGGCAAGAAAGGCAAAGGAAAAACCTGGAGAGCAGCCCTCTTCCCTGTCCCCTCCACCTCACCTTCATCCTGCGTCCCTCACTGCCCTCTCTTGGTTATAATGTGCTGTCTACCTGGTATACATTTTAAATCAATCAGACTAGCAAAGTAGTTCATGCAAACACTATCAATTTATAAATAATGATAATACATGTATGCAGTTCTCATGGAAGTGCAGAGAGATGGGTAAGTATATAAACTGAAAATGCTTTTTATTTTTGGAATGCAATTCAGCAACTTTTACCAGAACACTAAAAATATTCATCCCTCTGACCCAGGCCTTTGATCTCTACAATGTATCCTAAAAAATCTAAACTATCAAAGCCACAAAATTCATTGCAAGAAGATGATATTGCCTTGCAGACTGCAGAAGTGGAAAGTTGGAAACAATTTTAATTTACAACATGTGGAACTAACTAGTTGAGTAAATATAGCAATGTGATACAACATCAGACAGACTCTGAAACAGTATTTGCCCAAATTTCTAAATGTTTATTTTTTAAGATAAATAAATGTGTTACACTTATTTTAAAATATATCCTATAAAATTTCATATGTAGTATCAACCTCAAAGATGTTTAAAGGGATTTTTTTCAAGCAATAAAAAAACAAATTAGAAGGAATACAGGCAGTCCTCAGGTTATAAATGAGATAGGTTCTGTAGGTTTGTTCTTAAGCTGAATTTGTATGTAAGTTGGAATAAGTACATTTACCATTACCTGTAGCAGCCTCCATTCATAAGTGCGAGTTATACATCAGCAAAATGTTTGTAACTTGGGTACTGCCTATAAATCAACATGTTAACTTTGGTTGTCTCTGAAGGATAAGGCTATGTGTCATTTTTTTATTTTATATTTTTCTGAATTTTCTAAAATGTTTATAATGTTTAGGAATTTTTTAGCTTTAATTAAATGAAATCCATTTTTATAGCATAGAGCAGGTGAGTTTAAGTCAATGTGTTCCTTTTGTCAGAAATATTTGCAACTTAAACACACTCTAAACTTTGGCTTTCCTCTTGTACCACCCTGTTGCTGTTTGCCAAATTGTAGTCTTCAGAGAAAGTGTTTATTATTGCTGTAACACTCACTGATTATATTCTATGTACCATGCACCTATTTAATTCTCATAATCACTCTACAAATTATTTAATAATACTTTTTGACACCGAGGGTCAGAAAGCTTGAGTTGCCTGTTCAGGGTACCTCATCAGCAGAGGCTGCTTGATACTGCCGGGACTTTTCAGTCAGTTGTCCTCTCAAGGCCCTAGACCCATCTGTGCCTGCATGGATGGCAGCCTCACCTGCGGATTGTCCTCCTCTTCCGTGAGCCCTCCTGTCTTAGTTTTGTGTTGCTATAGCAGAACACCACAGACTGAGTAATGCACAAAGAAAAGAAATGTATTCGACTCGCAGTTCTGGAGACTGGGAAGTCCAAGGGCATGGCAACAGCATCTGGTAAGGCCTTTGTGCTGCTTCATCCCACAGTGAAAGGTGAAGGAATGAGTAAGCACGTGAGACAGACTAGATGAAAATAGTTGCAATAAAATAGACAAAGGCTTCTATCACTGAAATAAAAAGAGTTCATGAAATTAATAGACAAACAAAATAAAACAGGTAAAGGATACAAAGAGCAATTGACAGAAGACAGCATACAAATAAACAATAGCATGTTATAAGATTTTCAACAATGCTGGGGTAATGCAAATTAAAATCCATCAGTTTGGCAAATGTTTAAAATGTTGGTGCCAATAGTCTCTTAATGAGGTTATAAATTGCTATAATAATTTTGACAAAAAGTTCTGGCATGTCATTATTGATATTTAAATCTGTATACCCTGAATGCCACTTCTGGGAAAGTACATGAGTCATATTCAAAATATTAAATTAGTGATACAACATGGGCATGCCCTGATCAGGACAGACGCTAGCCATAATAACCAATACAACTGTACTGGCAGTGCCCGTAGTTCAGTGGACAGGGCGTCGGCCACATAAACCGAGGCTCACCCATTCGAACCCAGCCCTGGCCAGCTAAAATCAACAATGACAACTGCAACCAAAAAATAGCCAGGCATTGTGGCAGGTACATGTAGTCCCAGCTACTTCGGAGGCTGAGGCAAGAGAATCACTTAAGCCCAAGAGTTTAAGGTTGCTGTGAGCTGTGACACCACAGCACTCTACCAAAGATGACATAGTGAGAATCTGTCTCGAAAAAAAAAAAAAAAATACAACTGTCCTATACTATAAAATAAATGCACATGAGTGCTCTCCTATATAGTTATTTATTATTCACTGCATCCCTAAGGGAACAAAACCAACCAACCAACCCAGAAACAATCAAAATGTTCATCCACAGGGAGATGGATAACTAAATAATGAAAGATCATTAATCTAGAACTCATTGTAGCTATTTAAAAAGAAAAAGAAGGTAAAACTGTTATCCTGGCAAGACATCCACTACAGCTGTAATAAGGCAAGTTTAGAAGATAAAAAATGAACAAAGGAAGTAATTCAATTGTAGCTGCTTCAAACTGAGCGGCAAGAACAGCAATTATGTAAGTTCAGTGTAATTACGTCTCCCAGGGGTCAGTTACATCTCCGACAAGTTTATCATAGAATGAATCGGTTTGGGATTCTAAGAATTGAGGCCCTAAATTTGAGGGAGAATGAACCTGAAAGAAGAACTCCTGTCCAGAAGCTATAGAAGCAGTTCTCACCCTTTTTTCTCCTGCCACAAAAAGCATGGCCTTGGAGGGGTCCACCAAGGTCTGACAATGACCTGTAATGTTCCTTTTCCTCTACTTTACACCAGTCTCACGTTGCTAACCTCTCAGCAGACTAAGCATGTGGAGCTGCTATCCAGGGATGTCCCTGACTCAGGGACACCCTCCTCCTGAAACCCCCAGACTCAGTTAGAGCCCTGATGTGCATCCCCACGACACCAGGATTGCTTTTTTGAGACACTATAAGTGCCATTTATGTTCAGATACGTGTGTCTTTCTTCCACTATGAGACTATCAGTTCCTTGGAGGTGAAGACACTGTTCAGGGTCACCCTCACCCTTGGCACCCAGAGAGTGCCCAGCACATCTCATGTATAGGATGCATATTTACTATGAATGAACAAAATTAGTAAGTGGCTGCAACATAGCCCAAGATGATGAGAGAGCTGTTCCATGATGCAATACCACCTATCGATGAACTTGCTCTGTCATTATCACAGCCCTGAGGTGGCCACACCTATCGTGCTTACTTCATTGATGAGAAAATAGGAGCACAGAGAGGTTGGGCAACTTTCCCAAAGTCTCACCAGGAATGGCCGGGACCTGGGTCTTGAACCCAGGCCATTTGGGTGCAGAGGTCCCAAACTACTGTGTCTGTAACCACAGTGGGGGGTCGCCTCTCACCTAAGTCAGCGCAGCCTGGAGGTCCTCAGCATAACTAGAAATGAGACCTGCTAGAGTGCTAGGATCTGCTAAAGGGACAAATGGACAAGGAATTTCCGGGAACCTCAGGCCATGGGGTGTGGGAAGGCTGCTGCCTGCCCCGGAAGGCAGCAGGGGCAGGGGTCTGGCTGTACTCACTGCTTCCCTAAGCAAACAAAACAGGGTCAGCCACTCTCCTTCTGTGTGGGCCCCAGAACATTAGTCCAACATAGGCCAGGTGCCTGACAGCACCCTTCTGAGGTGCTGTTCCCCACATTCAGGACGTGGCTAAGAGAGGAAGCTGTGACCGGAGCACACACTTCATCGCCCAGTTCCGCACTCCTCTTCTTCACCCGTGCAGGGCAGACTTGCCTGTCTATTCTGAGGCTTTCCAGCCAGCCTAGCCTCCTTTCTTCCATAGTGTTCCCAGGCTGGGTGGGAAAGGGAAAGCAGCCCCTCAGCCACTGCTGCTGGTGCACCAGCCTCCCCAGGAGCTCACGTTGAATCTGTTTTTGCACCAGCTTCGCCAGGAGCTCACGCTGAATCTGTTTTTATTGTAACCACTTGTTTATTGGAGAAAGGTTAGCTGAGAGTTCCTTTTGATTTGTTTTTGCAAATTCTCTTTGCTGTCCCAATTTAAACAAAAAGGAAAATGGAGAGAAGGGGAGTTTTTAATCAACAGGATTTCTATTTGGCTTTTCTTATCATGAACATGGAAACGCCTGAGTTTGTCTTTGGTGAAAATAAAAAGGGTCACATCCACTGATGACCCGTGATGGGTAGGTTTACACTGGCTGCCGCCCAGTGCTGCTGGGAAGCAGTGATTACTCTCACTGTGGGGCTTCCTTGAGCAGAACCAGGCAGGAGGCTAACCAGGAGACCCCTGATCTTGGCAGGAATCAGTCACAGTGTGAGCCATCACCAGTCAGCCCATAGCGCCGCTGGCTATTTTCTCACACTACTCCTTGCCAACCAGCATGGAGGGACTTTGCTTTGAGTTTGGGCTAAAACTTGCTTGCTAGTGATCTTGAACAAAGGCAGTTTTTGGTTGGGAGAATTTTGGTTTTTCTGATGATCTGGTTGACATCTTAAACTGACATTCAGCAAACCCCAAATCTGACTGATTAGATTTAAAGCATAGGCGTGCATGTCGGCTGGCAGTGCAGTCTCTCCCCTTGTTGAGATTTAGGGACACCTGCTTGAATTTGGTCCACACCCCCTGGAGGAGCCCAGCTGAATGCTAGGAGTTTGGCCATTCCCTAGGCCTCATAGTCTCACAGTTACAGCTACTGCCAAAAGTCAGTTACTATTAAGTTAGTTCAATTTAGTGATCTTCTCAGCAAGCTGAAAGTGCCATCGTGTTCTGTGCCATGGTGATAAGATAGACTGCATGGCCTTTTTCCTCCTTTAAGGAAAAGAAAGACTCCAGACATTCATACAGGTTATTGTGTGTGCAGCAGACGCTCCTGAAGGTTTTAGGAGAGAGAGCATTGACAACTCAGATCCACAAACAACAGAATAGCTCCTTGGGGATACCTACAACCCAGACCGTAACCAGAATTGCAATTTTCAGATGACATGATCTTGTGTAGCCTAAGAAATCCACAAAAAATTTCAACAAATAAATGAGTCCAGCAAGATTTCAGTACACAAGATCAGTATACAAAAATCAATTCTACTTCTATACACTCTCAATGAACAATACAAAAATGAAATTAGAAACATAATTCCATTTACAATAATATCAAAAAGAATAAATTACTTAGGAATAAAGATAATGAAAGAAATGCAAAACTTATACTCTGAAAAACACAAAACATTGAAAGAAATTGTAAAAGATCAAAATAAATGAAAAAATATACACCACATTTTAGGGCTTAATATTGTTAAGATGGCAATAATCTTAAATTAATCTATGGAATCCATAAATAGCAATCTCTATCAAAATCCCAGATTTTTCTGAAGAAATTGACAGACAAACCAATCCTCAAATTTATATGGACAGTAAAGGAACCCAGAAAAACCAAAACAGTCTTTTAAAAAAAAAAAAGAGCAAGGTTGGAGGTCTAACACTTTACAATTTTGAAACTGTCCACAAGGCTGCAGTAATCAAAACAGCATGGTTCTAACATAGAATAAACATATAAGTAAATGGAATAGAATTGAGGGTACAAATATATTAATAAATCTATATATCTAGATCAATTTATTTTCAACAAGGGTGGCAAGACCATTCAATGGGAAAAGAATAGTCTGTTAAACAAATGGTACCAGGGTGGCACCTGTGGCTCAAAGGAGTAGGGCACCAGCCCCATATGCCAGAGGTGGCGGGTTCAAACCCAGCCCTGGCCAAAAACTGCAAAAAAAAATGGTACCAGCTCAACGGGATATCCACATACCAAAGAATGAAACTGGACCCTTAACTCATACCATATACAAAAATTAACTCGAAATGGATCAACAACCTAAACATAAGCACCAAAACCATAAAGCTCTTAGAAGAAAACATATGGGCATATCTTTATCACCTTAGGTTTAGGAACAGATTCTGATATGTGACACCAAAAGCATGAGAAACAAAAGAAAAAGGTACATAAATTAGATGTCATAAAAATAGTAAACTTTTGGGCTGGATGTGGTAGCTCACACCTATAATCCTAGCACTCTGGGAGGCCAAGGGGGGTGGATTACCTGAGCTAACAGGTTCAAGACCAGCCTGAACCAGAGCAAGAACCCCCTCTCTAGAAATAGCCAAGCTTTGTGGTGGGTGCCTATGGACCCAGCTACTAGGAAGGCTGAAGCAAGAGATTCACTTGAGCCCAAGAGTTTGAGGTTGCTGTGAGCTATGACATCAAAGCACTCTACTGAGAGTGACAAAATGAAACTCTGTCTCAAAAAAAAAAAAAATAGTAAACTTTGGTTCATGGAAGGAAATTATCAAAGAAGTGAAAGAAAGCCTACATTAATGGGGAAGATATTTGCAAATTATATATCAGATAAGGGTATGGTATCCAAAATATATAAAGAATTCCTATAACTCAACAACAAAAAGACAAACAATATAAAAGTGGGCAAAGGACTTGAATAGACATTTCTCCAAAGAAAATATACAAGTGACAACAAGCACATGAAGAAACATTCAACATCACTGGTGATCAGGGAAATGCAAATCAAAATCACAATGAGGTACAACTTCACCTGGACTAAGAGGAATATAACTTTTAAAATGGAAAATAACAAGTGTTGTCAAAGATGTTAAAAAATTAGAGCCCTCATCCATTGCTGGTGGAAATGTAAAATGTAGCTCCTAAGAAAACAATTCAGTACTTCTTCGAAAACTTAAATAAAACATTACTATATGATCCAGCAATTCCATTCCTCAGTATATACCCAAAAGAATAGACAATGAGTATTCAAACCAGTACACGCACATGCATATTTACCACAGCACCACACACAGTCACCAAAAGATGGAAACAGCCTAAATTTTCACAACAGATGAATGGATAAACAAATAGAGATATATACAATGGCATACGAATCATTAAAAACTGAAGTACTGATACATGCTAGAGCATGGATGGGCCTGTGGCTCTTGCTATCAATTTACAGAAAACACAGAGGACGGGGAACATGCTGAACAGGACAATGGGAATGCAATCAGCAAAATCCAGGCTGCGGGAAACGCTACATGTCAAATGACCTGGGTCTTCAGAAAATGAATTAGAAGAATAACAGAGATGGGGGAGGGAAGCCTGTATATTAACTGACTTTAAAAGATATGTCATTTTTATAACATAAATTAAGACTTAAAGATAGAGTGCAGGGATGAACACTTGGATAATAACTAAACTAAAAAGAAAACTAAAAGCAAAGCAGGGAAGTGATTACTACAAGTCAGGATAGTGGTTACTTTGGAGAGAAAGAGAAGAGGTGAGATTGAGATGAGCTAGAGGAAGATGCCTCTGGGCAAACTTCTGTTTCTTGGTCTAGGTGGTGGCTACCAGGTTCCCCACCTCCCCATAAAATTTCATTAAGCTGTTCATTCATTTTATGTGGCTTCTTATAGCTTTGTTTTATTTGCAAACAACTCCCTGGCCCAGAGATTCGGATTCGGAGGTGGTGGGGTAGAATTCAGGTGTGCTTTTAAAATTCCCCAAATGATTGTCAGGCAATGAGTAACTGAATAAGAACACCTTTAAATATCAATCTTAAAGATCAGTCTTAAATATTACTGAAGAGAAACAAAACAAGAGCCAGAGCCCCAAAATGTTAAAATAAGTCAAAGATCCGTGCATTCACAAAGCAACTCTGAATGTTTTTTGAAGACCCATACATAGGCCAGGACTCCAACATACTAGAGTGGATCATTATAAGGAGAGAGGAGAATGGGAGGAGGATCCAAAAAACAAGAGAATAATAATAAAATTTAAAAAGAGAGAGGCCTTGTCCCATCTGATAATGATGGATGCCAATACCCAAGAACTCTGATTAAAAGATCTTACTAACCCCATTTTATAGAAGAAAATATAAGGATTAGAGAGGTTAAACTATATGCACAATGTCCCACACATACAAAGTGACAGAAACTAGACCCAAACCTCCGGCCTCTTCTGATTCCTACCCTATTGCTCTCTGTGCATTCCAGAGGCAACATTCCATAATAAAACCCCAGCAACACTGCTAGACAAGCCTGTTGTGTTCGCTGGCTTTGGAGCGTAGGCATCAAGACCATCTGTAGGTCAAGGCTCAGAATATATAATGACAGCTTCCATTTTGTGAGGGTCTGTAATGTACCACATGCTTTATAACTTACCTTTTATTTCATCCTCACATCACCCTGGAATTCAGCGTATTGTCTTCATTTTGGAGATGAGGAACAGAAGGGATATTCCAGGGTGAGGAGTAAGTGGCAGATGTTGGTATCTGAATTCAGGTTGGCATCTCTGACACGAGGACCTGTGGTCTCATTAACTCTACAAGCAGTCAGGTGGGAGGGGGCTGACGGGAGGGCCAGGCCTCTGGGGCAGGAGGGGCAGCTTCCCTGGAGGGCAATCCTAGGCTTAGCCCCCTGGGTTGCCTCGTTCCCCTCGCCCTCAGCAGGGGTTGCTGGGGGCTTCTCATTCTCCGGTCTTGTTACAGGGGAGAAGGGCAGGCAGCCTGGATCTGGAAGATGGTGGGAGGGACTTGGGTCCCCACTCTAATAGCGTTCCCCCCCCTATTTATAAACCATCCCATCGTCCTCATCCAACTTGGTGACTTGGCATTCTGTGCCTGCAGACTGAGCTTGCCTCATGCAGTCACATCATACATGTCTCTCTCTCACACACACACACACACACACACACACACACACACACTATACTAAACACAGGCAATGCTTCTTTTATGATACTCTTTGCCTTTGCAAATGCTATTCCTCTATTTGGAATCCACCCTCGCCCCTTGAAATGAACAACTTCTATTCATTCTTCAGGATGAGTCTAATTCATCTCTGTAGAGTCTTCCCTGACCAAACCCTCTCCTACTCTAGCGAGAACTCATCACTCCCTGCTCTGTGCAGCTAACACATCCAACTCCAGCCTCCATCTGACCCCCCAGCACACTTCCCTGCAATTATTAATATTTTAGCAAGCTGGCCTCCCCACCAACTGCGAGCTCCTCAAAGGCTAAGACGCTGAATTATTTTTCCATCCTCCCAGCACAGCACCTCCCAGGATGAGCAAATAAATAAATAGCTTCCAAACTTAAAATTTCTTCTTTAATTAGGATGCACTGTCATGAGGTGAGCAGAGGTATTTCCGAAACTCTTCGAGGGACTGAGGTCTGCTCTTGGAGAGGCCGGAGGCTGGATGCAATGGCTAAGAACCATGCATAAGCAATGGTACCTCTCTACTGGGCTTTCTGGCTTTCAAATTGCTTCTACATCCTTTGCTCCATTGCTCACCCCCACTCATGTAAGAGAAGCCAGGTGTTATCCTGGTTTGACAGCTGCTGAAGGCCTTGCCCCAGTTCCATCAAATCATGACCAAATGATCACACAAGAGGTGATTCAAATCCCAGTTCAGTCAACTAGCCCTGTGACCTTGGACAGGGTACTAAAAGTTCTTGGGCCTTAGTTTGCTCATCTTTAAAGTGGGACTAATACAGTAGATGAACTAATACATGCCCACACAAGAGAAAAACTCAATTTAATTCAAGTTGGGAGGAGTGGGAGGGGGAAAAAGGAAGGAATGGGGGGATTGGTGTGCTCTCACCTAACAGGCACAATACAAGGGTATATGGCACACTTCCTGGGTGGGGAGCACAACTACAACAGGGACCTTACCTAACAAACACAAACATTGTAAACATCACTGGGACCACCTGTACCCTCATATTAATATGAAATATTTTGTTTAAATGGAGCTAATAGTAATACCCAGCTTTATGACTATGGCAAGTATTAAAGAGTTAATATATATAGATGTTTAGAGCTGCTCCTGGCAATGGTAAGCACAATATGAACACTCGCTTTTATTTTGATTCTATATGAGTATTCTTCTTCCCTCCCCCAACTGAGTGAGTATCTTCAGTGTTAATTTTAGACTCAAATTTAGAACTTGCCTTTGCTGTAACAAAAGGTTTATAAAGTCTTACAGAAAAAATCACTTTGGAGGAAGTTCTATTTTAGCTATATCAGAAATTCCACTTCTTAATATTGGTGCATTCTGTATCACTAAAGGAGCAAAGTAGGGTAATTTATACTTTTAAGCTTGCTAAAATCTTGTTTAAATGTTCTAGTTTTGGCTTGGCCCTGTAGCTCAGCGGCTAAGGGTGCCAGCCACATACACTGGAGCTGGAAGGTTTGAATCCAGCCCAGGCCTGTCAAAGAACAATGACAACTACAACCAAAAAGTAGCCAGGCGCCTGTAGTCCCAGCTACTTGGGAGGCTGAGGCAAGAGAATCGCTTAAGCCCAAGAGTTCAAGGTTGTTGTGAGCTGTGATGTCATGGCACTCTACCGAGGGCTATAGCTTGAGACACTGTCTTAAAATAAAAATAAAAATAAACGTTCTAGTTTTGCAGGGTGGGAACACTGGTGATCACACTTCTGTCCAGACAACCTAGAATTAAGAATTGAAAGAGAAAATGGTATGGCCAGCTGGTCATTTTATTTAGATCTATCACCTTCTAACTCAGCGAGGAGTAACAACGGGTCACTAAGTTCCAAAGTGCCAAACACATACACTCATACACCCAGAAACCTTCAAGGTGAGTTGGGTATAAATCCTTAACTCTCAGTCAAACGGGCCACCAAACACTGATATTCATAGAACAGAGCCAGAACAGGCCACTGAACTCCAGTGACAAGCCATCTTCCACGCTTTGCCAGAGTGCTCTTCATAAAGCTCAGATCCAATCACCCAAAAGCCCTGCTGTACCCTCGCACCAGTGCCCTATTTGCATTAGGACAAGCCCAAAGTTCTCAGGGAAATCAAAACCTTCTGCATGAAGCTCCTTCTTCCCCTGCCCTCCACTGTAGCCAACAAATACTTTATGTCCCAGCCTCATTCCTTCTCTGCAGAGTCCCCATGCTGCCACTTTCACACCTGCTGTTTGATCTGCCTGGAGTACACTTCCTCACCTAGGACAGATTCTTTCTCCTCCCTGAAGCTACTATAAACTCCTTCGACACCCACTTCTGCTAAGGGTGCGCCATGTTGCATATATACAATATATATTTTTTTTTCTGTCTGTCTCCCACATTGAGCTGGCACGTTGTGAGGAAGGACCATGGATTATCTGAAATCCTTCCTTCTATCAGTCTCCTACAGACTTCTGAGTGTTCAGCACCTAGCTCACAGTAAGGACTCAGTAAATGCTGGTCAGGCTGGGCAGAAACACCATGGACTGACTGGGCGAGCCAGGTGGAGGTCTGACAGCTCCAGGAGCAGTCAGCTCACCCCCAGTGATGCTGGAGTGCCATGAACTTCTCGCTCCCACTGAGGACCATAAGGAGCACCCCACCTCCCCAGAACACTGGCTGATGACATCCTACATGGATGCAACATCCTCCCTAGGCCACACTCACTCCTCAGACAGAGCCATCCAGAAATAAGGGACTTCTCAGCCCTGGAGGCACCTTGACCCTGAGGGATATCTCCAGGAGCAAGAAAGGTGGCCAGAAACCTAAGAGGGGGAGGGAAGAAAGTACCTCTGAAATAGGCAAAAATATTAAAACATCAGCAGTTGTCTCTATCAGACAGAAGCCAGGCCAGGCTGCCGCCCACCGAGCATCACCGGGACCAGTTAACATAGGATACAGAACCGCAGTCCACGTGGAGCTGACGGGCTTTCCCGTGTTAAAGATAGTGTCCTCCCCAAGTGGAAAGGAAAAGAAAACTCATCCATGTGTCCCACTTCTGTTGAGTCTACAAATTGCTTGTAGTAACTACAGGCCATGTCCCCACCTGAGGCCAACAGCTGACCTGCTATTGGCCATTGCAGTCAGCTGGAATTCTGGCCCCTGTGATGCCTGCCAAGGGAACAAATTATTTACTTAATTATCTCAAAATTAAACTCCCTAGGGCGGCACCCATAGGTAGGTGGGTAGGGCGCCACCAGCCAGCGAGTTTGAACCCAGCCCAGGCCAGTTAAAATCAACAATGACAACTGAAACAAAAAAATAGCCGGGCATTGTGGTGGCTGCCTGTAGTCCAAGCTATTTGGGAGGCCAAGGCAAGAGAATTGCTTAAACTCAAAAGTTGGAGGTTGCTGTGATCTGTGACCAAGCACCACATAGTGAGACTCTGTCTAAAAAAAAAAAAAAAAAAAAAAAAAAAAATTAAGCTCCCTAATATGTTTCCCCAAAATTGAAAATCATATATACACACAGAAGCAAGAACTTCCAAAAATAGGATCTGCATTACTGATACGTAAGCCAGAAAAAAAAAAAAAAGAGAGAGAGAGAGAAGAGTTTTTAAAATACATTGCAAGCCAGACTTGAGGGCCACACCTATGCCTGTCACTCTGGGAAGGGAGCGTGAGTAACTGACACTGTCCAGTTATGGAATGTGAAGTCTGGGAAATACGAGACAATTCCAAATCAGTCAGTAGGTCACATTCGTTGAGTTATGTTATTTTGAATATAAAGGAAGAGATGTGTAAATGCTTAATAGAAAATCAAATTCTCCCTGCTGCCCACCAGAGTCAAATCCAAGATTACCTGTGTGAGAGGCATCTCCGTGTCATCCACCTGCCCCATGGCCTCCACCTGCTCCTTCTCTGACCAGGTGGCTGTAGCAGTTGACTGGTCCCTGCTTGAGGAGAGCTCTCTGGAAGCTGTAGACCAAGGGAGGTAGCCTGTGGGAGGCCAGGCCTGTGGGAGGCCAGGAGCCTGTGGGAGGCCAGGCCAGGATAACATCTACTGTCAGTCCCTTCCTATGGAGAAGGAACTAGATTCCAAGGGGCAGATGAGCTGGCCCAGTTCACACTGCAAGAAGATGGCATGTGAACGCCAAACAGCTACCATGATAGGATCCTCCCTGACCCCTGGTACCTGAGAGGTATAGGGTAGAGGCTGATCCGGCAATGAGCTTCTGTCCCTCACTCCGACATGCCAAGCAGGTGGTGTGCCAGAGCCACTCTCCTACAGGGCTTATTTGTCCACAGTTATCCCTTCTCACAGGCCTGCTGGCGCTGAGCCGCTGAGCTGGCTCTTAACCCAACAGCAGGAAGCAGGTCAGGATACCAGCATCCTCCTTTCTCTCAAAAGGGGGGCCCTTCTGCCTATGTCCCTCTCCCGTTAGCCAGGGTCCCTGAGGCCTTGCCCTGGGTGCTGAGGATGGGACTGAGGAAAGACCCTGCTCTCAAGAGCAGGTGGGTCTCCGCATGCAGGGGGAGAAGGCATGTCCCCTCAGTCATTTTATTACAGCTCAGATTTTACTCCCTCTGTGCTGGGCTTCACTCCCTCCCCGCCATGGTCCTGTCCTCAGGGGGCTCCCCATCCCCTGGGGAAGCCAGACATGAACGTGAATTGGGGTGGAAGGCCTTGATGGTCCATGCTGATCAGGAACCAACCAACAGAAGCATTAGTTATTAACAGTGGGAAAAAACAAAGCTGGGAAAGGGAATAGGGGCAGGGATGACATGCAAAAAACTGGAGTAGCGGCTGGCACAGGGTCCCAACAACCCCTGCCTGTCAGCAAAAAGAGCAGGAAGGGAAGTAGGAGGGTAAGCAGGGCCTGATCCGGCAGGTCTGAACCTCATCCTGAAAGTAGAAGGGATTGTGAGCAGCAGACGGGCTTTGCATTCTCTAGCACGGAGAATGGATGAGTAACTAGTATGGCACAAGACCAAAGGAAGGGAGGGGAAATGTGGATGAGCATCCAGCCGGTGGAGAGAGCAGGCAGCACCTGTGGAGACCGTGGCGGGTCTAAGGGAGGGAAAGGGATGCAATCGGTGGACCCATGGAGATGGGGTCCAGGTAGGGGGGCCAGAGGGCTGCAGAGCAACTCCAGGTTTCTGTGACGGTGCCTGGGAAGGTTATGGCGACATTCCTAAGAGGGAGCAGGTGTGGGAAGAAGATGGCCATTATTCCCAGGCCGCTGTGGTCCTCCAGCTGGGAAGTTCAGGGGCTTGCTATCCAGCACATGATGCCCTCACCTGAAGCCTGGAGCCCGGAGGTTCATGGTGGGATGTACAGCA
This sequence comes from Loris lydekkerianus, assembly GCA_963574355.1. Taxonomy (NCBI): domain Eukaryota; kingdom Metazoa; phylum Chordata; class Mammalia; order Primates; family Lorisidae; genus Loris; species Loris lydekkerianus. The sequence continues at coordinate 26,601 of CAUYPK010060770.1, forward strand.
GTGAGCTCTTGCTGGCATCTACTAGGCCACCCACTCCTGGGGACCCGTTGTCCTTATGTATGGTCCCCTCCAGGAATGGATGTCTGCAGGGGCCAGGGTGCACACAGAGAGCTGAGGAAGAGGGAGGACTCAGCCTTCAAGAGGATGCAGGAGTGTCCATGAGGCTCCCAATAGAGGGAAGGTGCTCAGGGCACCCCTTGGCAGAGAGCATCGCTGGTGCATGGCTTCATGCATACTGTGGCCCTGCAGACAGGACCACCCCGCCTCACCAAGGTCACAGCTGTGTTGACCACTCTTCTTGCCGTGGCTTCAGCCTTTATCTACATGCCCCTTGTGAGTCCTCTTCCTTCCTTCTCCTCTCCCTCCATCCCTCAGCAATGCTACCGGTGCCACCTGTCCAGGCCCTGTGCCAGGCACTGAGGATACAGAGGTGAGAAGAAGGGGCCCCTCAAAGCCTCGTCATCTCAAAGCAGATTAAATGGACAGTTAACTCTAGGACGTGCTAGACACCCCACCTGTGGGAACGGGTGGGCCACAGACACCACTTAGCTTTTGAAGGTGAGAGGCACGTCCCAGAGGAAGGCGCAGGTATGCTGAGCAGGATTTCCCCAGGTGGGACACAGGCAAACATGGACACTGCAGCTGAAGACCAGTTAACACAGGTATGTCGAATGAGACTTTATGATTTTCAAATAAGCAAACAAAAGGAATACATCCTATTCTGCAGTCAACAAGCATCGATAGCTCAAGAGCAATCTCCTAAATAGACCCTCAGAAACAAAATGACATCATGCCATGTCCACAGGGAAGATGAGGCCTGGGTCCTGCCTGTCTCTTTCCTGCTCACCCCCTTGCTGCCCTGACCTTGCCTAACTGCATAATCCCTTTTTTTCCCCTGATTTTTCCAATTTCTGAAACCGATCAGCACTTTCTCTGCAAGGAAAGTATACTAATACAGATGAACTGGGTGAAGGCCAGTCTGAATTTCAGAATGTGTGCACAGTAACACTCTGCAATGCAACGCCTCTCTCAGAAGCCATGCCTCAGGGGGACGCTGCAGGGGACTGCTCCAATAAATAGAGGGTGGCTTTTAATTGAAAACTTGAATCGCATCACAGAACTCTCCACCCCATCTGATTTCTCTGCTCTGGCTGGGAGCTGATTGTGGGTGGAGTCTTGTCTTAGTCATTTCCAAGCAGCCAGACGTGGCTCAGTGCCTGGCATACGGAAGGCATGCAATAGATGTTTGCTGAATGAGTAATTCACAAATATAGGTCAGTTGTTGATTTTATAAATGAATGTTTTAGAAACACAAGCTGTCACCGACTTCCACGCGTCCCACTTTCAAATGGCCTGCCCCGTAGTACATCTATATCTCATAACAGCCTGGCATATATATGCCTGATGCAGTCTTTTGCTCATAGCTTCTGGGACAAGCATCATGTTCTGCACAGCCCAGGACATCCAGACCTTCATGTCTGTTCAGTTGCGTTTTTCACTGTTTTGATGCTTAGCTTATGTCCCCCTGGTTTTGTTAAAATGATGGAAAGCAGTCAAGTGGAAGCACTTGGGAGTCAAGAACAGTATGAGGTGAAATGGGAGCATGGGCTTCAGGACGCCCAAAGAAGTCCTTAGTGTCTGTCGTGTGCCTGTCGGTCTTAGGTCACTAGATTGTGTTCACATGCAAAGGAAAAGAGCAAAATTAAAGCGTACGTATGAAATGCTGGCCATATAGCCTGTAATGTTTTATCAGGATGTGGAAGAAGAAGCAGGGATTGTACCAGCTCTTATGTACTGGTACATAAGAAAAGGGGCTCCCCCCACCCCAGGTCAATCTGCTCCAGCCCCCAAACACACAGCTGATGCAGGGCCCACTCTGTAGAGGTGAAACAAGTCCTGCTCTGCTGAAAACATTGAAATGGCTTGTTCCTGGGAGGCCATCAAGTCTAAACCAATCTGCTGTGTTACATACATTCTTCAGTTACTCAGTAAACCCTTTGTTTTGGGGAGCAAAGGTCACTGGCAGCCCAACCTCTGTCCAGACAAGAAAGAGGCAAGGCAGCGGGCCAGGAAGGGCACTGCTCAGAGTCCTGGCTCTGTCCCCGTAGGAGCACAGGGTCCTCGGACTTGGAATTCTCCAAACTTAGTACAAAAATAATATCCTCTGAGGTTGTTATAGGGATCAGGTGATATCACAAATAGGAAAGCACTTTGGAGCTCATAAAATGCTATATCAATGTTGGCTGATCATGCTGCTATTAAGATTACTCTATTAATAGCCCATCCCAAATAACATATTTATAAAGAATGAGTTTGTCCCTTGGGCTGGCTGCTCTCCAGGCCAAAAGACCAGAATGATCTCATGGAGGACCTGGTCCTCGAACTTCCCTGCTTTGCCATGGCCAAGCCTGTCTGAGTGAGCCTCACCCAAAGGGTGCCCCACTCTTCTATGCTCTGCCCCCAGAGCGGCCCTCCTGAGGGGCCGGGAGCTTTGTGCATGGCTGTGTCCCACGCTCTGCCATAGGGATTCAGATGTCCCTGCACCTGCATGCACTAGGGCATGCACACGTGGTTTCTCCAGCACGGACCACTTAACCATCAGTTGTTCAATTGTTTATTGCCATGTGTTTATTGAGCACCTTCCAGATGCCAGGCACCAGACAGACCACTTGCTACATGTAATATACAGACATGCCTAGAGCTAGCCCAGCCCACAAATAATCATGAGAAGTGTCCTAAGTGCTACAAAAGAGAAGGAAGGGATGGTGTTGGAGGCAGAGATATGGAAGCACTAACCTGGTCTGGGCTTTTCTCTCAATTTCTTTATTGAGTTTCCAAAGAATCCCACTGACTGGGACTTTAGGAACAAGTGCTCTTGGATGCCTGCCCCCCCAGATGGTCTGAGGGTCCTCCCCCTGACTCCCACCTGTGGAGAGGGCAGCTAGCTCCCACCCTTGGTTGCCTTGGGGCAGGAGCATCACCTAAGCTGGAAGCTGACAAAGACTCCCTAACAAAAGTCTAGCCAAGCTCCTCCCAGCCTTCTGGGCCTGGGCAGTGGCCTCTGTCCTTGCTGCGCCTGCAAGTTTAGCAATACCCTGCCTACCTTCAATATTTGATCAGGTCCTCATTCTCATCCTCTGCAGGTGATGTGACCATCCTGACCTGCCTTCAGCAAGAATCCTCCAACCCCCAACGTTTCCCTTTAGTAATTTCCCATCTACTGATCCTACCTTCTCCTTGGCTCAGAGTCCCACTGGTCCCTGCCACCCTTGGAATTGATTCCAGTTCTATACTGAGGTCTCTTTTTTACACATTGCAATAGTCCTGAATATAATCAGGACAGCTTTATCTATTGTTCAGCTCTGGTTTTCTTTAACAGCCCCCATAAGCTCCACCCAAGGGGGTCTTTCTGACAAAACCACACTTCCCTCCCAGCTTGGGATCCCCAGCCCATGGCAACGGCCAAGACTCAGGCAAAGCCAGCCCATGCCTACCAGGCAGCCTGGCTCTGCAGAAGCCCCTGGGCTCTCTGCCAGGATGTCTGAGCCAGGCTCCATGTGTACCCAACTGTACATGCCCAGGGCAGCACCCCTGTGATGACCTGCTTCCCGCTGTTGTCCCATCCTCAGCACCTCTCCCTCCCAAGGTGCTGGACAATCCAGATGGGACTTCCTCTACCCTCCAGCCCCACCACCAGCAGTCTGTGTGCTCATTTGCCTGAACCCTTTCTGGTCATCTCTTTGGGACCTCTCCAGTCTCCCTCTTTGCCTAGCTAACTCTTCATTCCAGAAGCCTCTCTCTCATAAAAGTCTTCCTTTCATCAAAGGCCAGGGTCTCCTTTCCACATGGTCAGAAGCTCCCTGCCAGAATAGAGACACATCTCAGTGTTTGTCAGGTGGGCTTCAAAGGCTTCAAACACCAACAACTTTTCCTTACCCCCTGAATGCCACATCTGTAGCCAGGGCACCATGGATAAGCCATAAAGTGTGTTGACACAGAGATTCCCTCTCTGCAGCCTCAATTACCCTGTAAATTCACAGCTGGTGGGAGGTTGCCTGGGCCACAACCTGGGGCCATGATCATCGCACCTGATTTACCTGGGCATGCAACCTGGACTCTTACGCCAGCAAGCCCATCCCATACTGAGTAAGATTCCCCTTCTGGGCACCCCCAACCCCTGTTCATGCCAAGCAAGTCCCCCTTACTCTTGGCCAAGTGTGTGTCCAGCTGTCTTAGGGAAACAATGCCCTATTTGCCTCAGTGTCCTCAGCACTGAGGGTGGCGGATTCAGTGGGACCATAAAAAGCCTCAGGGTGGGGCTGAGCTGGGATGGAGAGTGGGGCCAGGGACACCTACCTGGGAGAGGAATCAATTGTGGGTGGCGGCCATTGGAAGTTGTCATGAGAAGAGATGTATTCTGGTGTGTGGTCACTCCTTGTCCTTGGTCCTCTCACTGGCACTGCAGATCCCCTTCCTGCTTAGAAGTCCCTGCACTCTGCCTCCATCTGTGTTCCTGGCTTCTGGAAGTCTCTCTCTGACCTCCCAGATGTTAGGGGATGAAATGTGTGCCCTGGAAAATTCCTGTGCTGGAGTCCTATCCTCAGGACCTCAGAATGTGACCTTACTCGAGCATGGAGTCTTGATGGGGTAATCAAGTTCAAGTGAGATCATTAGGGTGGGCCCTAATCCATTATGACTGGGGTCCTCATAAAAAGGGGACATTTAGACCCAGAGATAGGCATAGAGGGAAGATGACATGAAGGCAAGGAGAGGAGACCACAAGCCAAGGGGAGAGGCCTGGAGTAGGTCGTCCCTTCACAGCCCTCAGAAGGACCCAGTGCCACTAAACCTCTATTTCAGCCTTTCATCCTCCACTGCTATGGAGAGTTCATTTCTGCTGTTGCAGACATCAGTGTGTGGCCCTTTAGCTACGGCAGCCCAGCTAATAATACTCCGTCTCTTATTTTCTCTCTCTACCCTGTTCCTCATTCCATTTTTCCCTCCTCACCACTCTGGGTAGGTGACCAACAGCCCTGGTTTTCCTGGGCCTGGGGGTATCTCGGGACATGGGTCTGGAGGGCTTCCGCACTGCGTCTGCCTCCATCTCACTCCCCTGGTTTCTGTCCCTCTCTGTTGTTCTCTTCCTCTCCCTGTCTCTCTCTCTGCACCTCCTTATTCCGTTAATGCCCCTCGTTCCACACATGGCTCTGGGCCTGTGTGTGGTCACCAGGGATACCGGTCAGGCAGGGGATATCTTGAAAGTAGTGTTGACTGAAAAAGAGTCACCAAGTTAGTGAATTTAAAGGACAATTTTAATTCTAAGGGAATTACATCCTATAGACAGGAAGGGAGTCTCCAGCCAAAGCCGTAAAGCCACACTTCAAAGGAGAGAGAGAAGTTGGTGTCTGAGACAGATGGGGCAGCAGGTACTCATATCCAATAGGGTATAAGAGATGTTCGTGAATATTCACAGAGGAAACCTGCATGCATGCACCTCAGGTTTACATGTGCGTAACATACGGAAACATACAACCCATGTTCACTTTGGGGTGGAGATTTAACATTTAAATGCGTTATAGTTAGGTCCTACCCATGAAAAGATGAAATGTAGGTCACAAGTCCAGGAACTGCGAATCCTCAGAAGGTCAGCCCAAACCAGTCCGCAGCCAGCAGTCATCCATCAAGAAAATGTCCCTGTGGTCTAGAGAAGTTGACATGTTCAAACCGTAAAATCAGGAGGAGAGTGCAGTTGGTTGGATAAATACCCAAAGGGGTATCCTGGCCTTTTGCATCTCTCAAGCCAGCCTTTGACAAAGTCCAGTGATGATTATTCAGGAAAGGGGGCAAGAGTGAATGAGATACGACGACCCTCCCATCCCATCCTACTGTGATCAGGAGCTCTAAAATTTGGTGCTTTGGGCCAAAAGAGGGTTCATTAGTGTGTTTGAAAGTTTGGGGCTTTCATTTTAGTCTCAGGAGCAAGCTGATCAGGGCAGGGGTTTTTATGACCTGGCAACCACAGAGCGATTCAAACTAGGCAGCCCTTGGAGTGGCTGCAGGGAGTGCCTGGGTGGCAGACCACACCCCTGTGGAGTACAGGTGCCCCTCCAGGTGACTCTTGTTCTGTTACACTACCCCCAGGTGGGGGGAGGGAGGTGTGCTGAGAGTGAGACAGGAAAGACCAGGAAGAGACAGGTGGGAGAGGCTGCGTCTTCAGGCGCATATGAAATGCTCTCTGATGCCGGTGTTCCCAAGCACTGGCCACAGTTGAAGGTGACAAGATGGTTCTTGTAGCTTAAGCTTCTGTCACTGTTTGCAAGACATGAGTTCAACACTATGCCAAAAAGTATTTATTGAATGAATAGATGAACAGATCCATTAACTCAAAGGATTAAGAAATAAGATTTTTATAACCTGAATATCAAATTCACGTGTGTTGGGCCTCCATTTCTGCCCAGCAGCTTAATCACAGCCAGGCCTCTGTGCCACCCTGCTCCATCCCAGGTAACCACAGAACAACACAGGCAGCAATCCAGGGACAGCCTGTATAGCCAAAAAAATATTCTCCTAGACATCACCATTCCATCTTTGTGGGATTCTTCTCTCCAGTGGGAAACATACTTATTATTATCATATGCTGCCTTGAATCCTTTTCAACTCCACAAAGAAACTAAGCATTAAAAAATAAACTCAGTGAAGAGTCGGGCATAGCTCTTTGCCTGAGGATGAGATGTGGCTGGGAGCTGGCAGCGTGAGCTCCTTCAAGCCGAGCAGCAATGGTTCCTTTATGCCCTCTGATTCTCTCTGTGTTTTGCTCCCTGGCACAAATGCTCTGGTGGCCCTGCTATGCATCAGCCCTGGGGCAGGTGAAAGCACTGCCCGGGCATTCTCTCTCAAATCTCCTGCTGGTATCCCAGTATGCTGCAGCCTTTAACCCACTGGTGGGTGTGAAATCCACCAGGGCTGACACCAGTAAGTTTTTAATAAAATGAAATGGAGGAAAAAATATCACAGTGTATGTGTGCATGCGCATGCATCGAGTCACATGGTGATCTGTGTTTCTAACTGATGATTGTAGTCAAAAGTCAACTAGCCACACAATGGCTGCCTGCCTGCAATAGCAGCTTGGGAAGCCAATGGCTGGGAACAGTTCCATTTAATCCTTCACAAAAAAGAGGATTTGAGCAGAGAAGGCACAGATGAGCCCTTGGGTTATCTACCACATATGCATTTTGCAATTATTACCTTCCAGTATATTACTTGTCTTTTCATTTTCTTAAATGTGTCTTTCAAATAGTAGAAGGTTTGAATTTCGAAGGTGGCCAATTTGTGCATTTTCTTTTATTGACCATGCATTTGTGTCATTTCTAAGAAATATTTGCCTACCCCAAAGTCACACAAAATTCTTCCTTGTTTACATCCATTTGTTTTAGATTTTACATTTAGGTCTATGATCCATTTTGAGTTCATTTTTGTATATGATGTGAAATATGGATCAAGATTAAATTTTTTTTTGCAAAAGGGTGTTCAATTTTTCTAGCACTTTTTTTTTTTTTTTTGAGACAGAGTGTCATTATGTCGCCCTCGGTAGAGTGCCATGGCGTCACAGCTCACAGCAACCTCAAACTCCTGGGCTTAAGAGATTCTCTTGCCTCAGCATCCCAAGTAGCTGGGACTACAGGCACCTGCCACAACACCTGGCTATTTTGTTGTTTTTGTTATTACAGTTGTCATTGTTGTTTAGCAGGCCTGGGCCAGGCTCGGACCCACCAACCTCAGTGTATGTGGCCAGTGCCCTACTCACTGAGCTACAGGCACCGAGCCGCCTTTGCATATTTTTGAAAGGGTCTCACTGTGTTGCTCAGGCTGTTCTCAAACTCCAGGCCTCAAGTGATCCTCCTACCTTGACCTCCTAAAGTTCTGGAATTACAGACATGAGCCTGCCCTCCACCAAGTTTTTGAATGGATTCTTTGGGATTTTCCAAGTAGATAATCTTATAATTTGTAAATAATTTTATTTCTTCCCCTATAATCTATACACATTTCCTTTTTTCTTTCTGGTTTAGTTGCACCAACCAGGATTCCTTTGGTATAGTTTTGTGAGAATATTTTGGAAAATAAGGATTTTTCTGGTTGCTATAACCTCTAGCTAACAGTGTTGCCATGCGGCTGAATCGTGATGCATTTGGAGAAGTCTTTCTTTGTGACCATGTTATAAAGAAATTCTCCCACTTTTCTTAAGTAGCATTATGGTTTCAATTTTTCATACTGGTATCTTGAGAAGCAAGGGCAGCTAGCCCCAGACAAAAAAACAAAAGTCTCCATGAGGTTTCAGATGGCTATGACATTTAGACATGATGGTTCCTAAGATTTTCCCTTGAGCTGTTTCACTTGCACTACAGAACTTGGGGTGGACATCATTATTGACTATTTCTCTGGTCCTCTGTCTGCAGACTTCCAAATCTATACTCTGTAGCTGCTTCCACATTTGTGGGGACCCGAACTCATATTAAACCACTTGTTTCTAAAGTACTTAAAGCAACTTTGTTGAATTGACTGAACCCAGGTTCATACTCAATCAATTCCTAATTTACTGGATGTTGTGTTTTTAAATATGGAGTGTCAAATTCTAGTGAAAGCCTTTTCAGCATCAATGCAGACACATATGTGATTTTTCTCCTTAGATCTATTGATATGAAAAGTTACATTAATTGATACACTAAAATGTAAGGATGAGCCTTCTTTACATTCCTGAATAAAGTCTCATAATGTATTATTATATTGTTAGCCTGTTTGCTATTATTTTATAACTTTGTACACAGACATGTATAGTTGAGATAGGTCTTAATTTTCTTTTTTATACTATCATTATCAGGTTTATATATCTATTTTATACTTGCTTCTTAAAAATAATTCAGCAGTTTTTCTTCATTTTTTATGCTTTAGAGCAATTTTTTTTTTTTTTTTTTTTTTTGCAGTTTTTGGCCAGGGCTGGGTTTGAACCTGCCACCTCCGGCATATGGGACCAGCGCCCTACTCCTTTGAGCCACAGGCACCACTGCTTTAGAGCAATTTAACACATTAAGATTATGTGGTCCTTGAAGGCCTGATAGAATTCCTCCCACAAAACTATCTATGGGTAATTTTGATAACTTTTCATTTCTTTTATGGAAATTACATTTGTTTATCATTTCTATCTCTACTGGGGACAATTTTGGTAAATTGTACTTTCCTAGGAAATTATGTATTTCATCTAGGCTTTCAAATTTGTTTGTAATAATACTAATACTAATGTTATAGTATAACATAACTAATAATACTAATACTAATACTAATGTTATAATATAACATTACTATAGTGAAACAACATTTGTATAGAATAATGCAATTTTGCCTTGTATTGATTTTTTTAAATAAAATTTATTTTTTACAATGGTTTTAGATTTATAGAAAAATTGCAAAGCTGTTTCAGATTTCCCCTATATTCCCTTCTTTTGCACTATTTCAGATTAGATTGTTCCAGGGAACAGTACCATCAACATGACCTGTCACTGTTGATGTTGACCTTGATCACCTGGCTAAGGGAGTGTTATCTCTTCACTATAAAGTTAATCTTTTTCCCTCTTCCTAGACTGCATTCTTTGGAAGGAAGTCACTATGTGCAGCCTACATTTAAGTTGTGAGGAGTTACGTCCTACCACTTTGAAAGCAGAATATCTCCTGAAATTATTTAGAATTCTTCTGCCTGGGGGATTTGTCTCTTCTCCCAAATTTCTTTATTATCCAATAATTATTTATAACAGCCTGAGCTATAGGATATATGTTTATTTATTTTATACTTTGAGTTACAATCCGATTCTAATTTATTTACTTTATCAATCAAATTGTTTCCTCTTTGACCGCTAGGAACTCTTCTAGATAGCTCCTTGCCCCATTGTAATACTCCCCATCTTTGTGTTTTGTTTGGTTTGGATTTACTTTGAGCACTTTCTTACTTTCTGACACTACAAGATACCAGGCTCATCTTGTATATTTTTTGGTCCAGCACTAAAATCAGCCATTTCCCCAAGGAATCCTGGTTTCTTTATTGGTATTAAAAACCAAGATCTGAACATTAGATTAGTTACACTGGTGACTGGTGGAGTACAGTTGCTTGTAGGCCTATTCAACTGACAGAGCAAGTAAGTAAATATATATATACTAACTGAGGTATTTACATACAACCATAACTATTGCTGTGTTTAACCATCTGTGTCTCCATGAAGCTAAAAATGGATTCATACTCGTAGCTCCAACTCTGGTAGCTCTAGAGATCATGACTACAAAGACAACTTCAAGCCCTTTACGTGTTAAAACTGAGACCAAAGTGGGCATAACCTTTTCTATATTTATATTTATAGAAATAAAACTATTTATCCTACAGGCATACTCTCAAATGTGTGGAAGATATATGCCAAAATATGCTAATTGCAGCACTATTTCCAAAACTAAAAATCTAGAAATATCATCTGTCTATACATATTATTCCACGGAAGGGCCTCATATGCGAAGCAGTCCCCAAATGCTAAAGGACTGAGGAAGTCAAAAAATGAGGCTAACAAATCCAGTCTGTCGGTAAAGGATATTTTCTTGGAAAAACTCAGAGACTTGGGAAGCCACAAGTCAGATGGATTACTGCATTTTTACTCCTAGGACCCAGGGTTTATGTGTTACAAGGAAAAGATGTACATGCTCCAGCAAGACAATTAAAAGTGACCCTCCAGAATAGGCAAGACTATTGTACATATCAAAGCCTATAATTCGTGTGATAACATGGCAAGGTTGACCCGTGTTCTTATTCTGAGGATAGTAAATAAAGGAGGGATCAGGAGGTGTTCCCAGGCCAGGGACTAATCAGAAATCAACATGGCAGATTAGTCCTAAGATGGAGTCACTTTTGTCTCCTTAACTATCAATAAGGATCAGGTCGAATAAACAATAGCCTTTTAATAGATCCATAATGTACAGCCTTTAAAAAGAAAAGGATGGCTGGTCCAAAGGTAGTGAGTTATCTCACTTGATTGTTCACAGCCAGTTACAGATTGAACTCCTTGTTCTACTCTTTCCCCCACTTCTCACTACTACACTTGACTAGTCTAAAAGAAATTTAAAAAGAAAAGGATGAGTCAGCATGTTCAGATAATGGAGTCATCTATAAGATATTTTAGCAAATGAAGAAGGCATGATGCAAACCAGTATGCAAAGTATGCTTTCATTTGTGTCAGAAATAAAAAAGAATACTACATATCCCAAGTTTGTTTCAAAATGCAAAGGGTATTTTTGAAGGGCTATCAGTCAGGATCCCCACAAGTAACAGACAACAGGCTCACACAAAGTAATCAAGGAGACCACACACCTGTGTGGCACATGGACCTGGGTGGACAGGAGAGCTGGGGAAACAGTGAGGGCCCCAAACCTTCCCTGGTCCCAACAGCACAGTGGTAAGGAGGTATTTCCACATCTCAAACACTTTGTTTAAATAAGAAATTCAACCGAAGTGGAGATTCTACTATGTTCTTTATTCTCATGCAGATGGAAGAAACGGGAAATGAATCAGTCTGGCTTCATAAATAAAGCTCACAAATATTGATGCATTTCAGAAAAGTGATGCTGATTTCAATCCAATTCGGTCTACAATTTTGAAAGACCACAAGAAACAAAAAAATGTTAGGCAACCAATCGGAATTCCAAGCCTTTCAGAGATTAAGGGTTACTTCCATCAAACATGACAACCATCTCTGAAGTCCAAGTGTCTAATAAAACTCCTTGGTTAGAAATAACATTTGCAAGGACAATGTTAAGAAGCAAGAGAAAAAAAAATTTTTTTCCTACAATTGTAGGAAAGAGGCAACATTTTCTTCTCTTAGCTGAGATATCTTTCACCAGTGTCAAAAAGAGTCTGATGGCTTCACCACTGAGAACTGAAAGTTCATTTCTTAACACTCATGGAAAATATTATGGGCCTAGGAAACTTAAAAACGATGAAATAAAGAAGGAAAGGGTAGAACCAGATATTAATAAATGAGACTCAGGGCATATAAATTTGCAAGTTTAAGGGGAAAGTTAAGTCTCTCAAAGGCTGGAGTTGACTCCTGCTCCCTCTGATATATTACTCCAGCTGGGTGTCCATTGGTTCCCCATTGTGGGGGAACATGGCAGCATACCCCCACTCAAGAGCGGGCCCCCTGAGTCTCACCTTTGTGTAATTCCCTCCCCTTAAGTGTGTGCACAACCTGTGACTCCTAACCAATACAATATGGCTAAGCTGAAGGGACTTAGCAGATATAATTAAGGGACCCAATTCGATGAGACCTTTAAAAGAAATCTACTTGGGAGACTGAGGCAAAAGAATCGCTTAAGCCCAAGAGTTTGAGGTTGCTGTGAGCTGTGAGGCCACTGCACTCTATCCAGGGTAACAGCTTGAGACTTTGTCTCAAAAAGAAAGGAAAGTGAGGGCAGCGCCTATGGC
>CAUYPK010060771.1:0-22807 GCA_963574355.1 Loris lydekkerianus
TCTACTTAGTAAATGTAGAATATAAATGTCTTCACACAATAACTAAAAAAATGCCAGGAAGGCTATGTTAACCAGTGTGATGAAAATGTGTCAAATGGTCTATAAAACCAGTGTATGTTGCCCCATGATTGCATTAATGTACACAGCTATGATTTAATAATAAAAAAAGAAAATAAAAATAAATTTCTGATACTAATCTGCTGTGTGACTCTATATATTCTACTCAAACTATCTGAGCTGCCATTTTGTCAACTCAAATTCTGTCAAACTTTTTTCACTCTAGCTCTAGAAAATATATCAAATTATTTGAGTTCTCTAGAGGAAGGGTTGTTGTAAAGCAAAGATAAAATAAAATGTCATTTATCACAGGATAAAAAAAAGAAATTTAAATGAGATCCTAGAACAACTGTGCTTGATAGATATATACAGAACACTCCATCCCAAAGATAAAGAATATACATTCTTCTTATCAGCCAATGGCATATTCTCCAGAATTGATCATATCCTAGGACACAAAACAAACCTCAACAGAATCAAAAGAATTGAAATTTTACCTTGCATCTTCTCAGACCACAAGGCACTAAAAGTGGAACTGAACTCCAACAAAAACAATCAACCTAACACAAAGGCATGGAAGTTAAACAACCTTATACTGAATGACAGTTGGGTGCAGGATGAAACAAAAAAAGGAAATCATTAACTTCCTTGAGTATAACAACAATGAAGACACAAGCTACCAAAACCTGTGGAATACAGCAAACGCAGTCCTGAGAGGAAAATTTATCACTTTAGAAGCCTACATTCAAAAAACAGAAAAAGAGCTCATCAACAATCTCACAAGCCATCTTATGGAATTAGAAAAAGAAGAACAATCTAAGCCTAAATCTAGCAGAAGAAAAGAAATATCCAAAATTAAATCAGAGATTAATGAAATTGAAAACAAAAGAACCATTCAGAAAATTAATAAAACAGGAAGCTGGTTTATTGAAAAAAATAAATAAAATAGACAAATCTTTGGCCAGAATAACTACAAATATAAAAGTAAAATCTCTAGTAACCTCAATCAGAAATGATAAAGGGGAAACAGCAACTAATGCCACAGAGATACAAGGGATTATCTCTGAATACTACCAGAAATTTTATGCCCAGAAATTTGACAATGTGAAGGAAATAAATCAATGTTTGGAATCACATCCTATCTCTAGACTTAGCCCAGATGAAATAGATTTCCTGAACAGACAAATTTCAAGCACTAAAATCAAAGAAACAATAAAAAATTTCCCCCCCAAAAAATGCCCTGGTTCAGATGGCTTCACACCAGTATTCTATCAAAGCCTTCAAAGAAGAGCCTATTCCTATATTGCAGAAATCATTACAAAAAATTAAGGAGGAAGGAACCTTCCCCAACACATTCTATGAAGCAAACATCACACTAATACCAAAACCAGGAAAAGACCCAACTAAAAAAGAACTTTAGACCAATTTCACTGACTATAGATGCAAAAATTCTCAACAAAATCCTAGCCAATAGATTACAGCTTATCATCAAAAAAGTCATACATCATGATCAAGTAGGTTTCATCCCAGGGATGCAAGCTGGTTTGATATACATAAATCCATAAACGTTATTCACCATATCAACAGAAGCAAAAACAATGTCTATATGATCCTCTCAATAGATGCAGAAAAAGTATTTGATAAAATCCAGCATCCTTTTCTAACTAGAACACTGAAAAGTTTAGGCATAGGTGGCACATTTCTTAAACTGATTGAACCTATCTATGACAAACCCACAGCTAATATTTTACTGAATGGAGTTAAACTGAAAGCTTTTCCACTTAGAACTGGAACCAGACAAGGTTGTCCTCTGTCACCAAGACTATTCAACATAGTGCTGGAAGTTCTAGCCAATACAATTAGGCAAGGCAAGAAAATAAAGAAAGGCAAATGGGTGCAAAGGAGGTCAAACCCTCCCTCTTTGCTGATGATATGATCTTATACTTAGAGAACCCCAAAGACTCAACCATAAGACTCTTGGAAGTCATCAATGTCTTAGGATATAAAATCAATGTCCACAAGTCAGTTACCTTTGTATAAGCCAAGATGAGAGGTTAATCAAGGACCCAACTCCCTTCACCATAGCCCCAAAGAAAATGAAATACTTAGGAATATACCTAACAAAAGAGGTGAAGGAACTCTATAAAGAAAATTATGAAACCCTAAGAAAGGAAATAGCAGAGAATTTTAACAAATGGAAGAAAATACTATGCCCATGCCTAGGAAGAATCAACATTGTTAAAATGTCTATACTTCCCAGAGCAATCTACTGATTTAATGCCATCTCTATTAAAATACCAACATTCTATTTTCAGGACTTGGAAAAAATGCTTCTGTATTTTGTATGGAACCAGAAAAAAAAACCCTATAGCTAAGGCAGTTCTTAGTAATAAAAACAAGTTGGGGGTATCACCATACCAGATATTAGGCTGTACTACAAGGTCATAGTGGTCAA
The DNA here is from genome assembly GCA_963574355.1 of Loris lydekkerianus. NCBI lineage: Eukaryota > Metazoa > Chordata > Mammalia > Primates > Lorisidae > Loris > Loris lydekkerianus. The sequence goes on from CAUYPK010060771.1 coordinate 2,513, forward strand.
GACAGCATGGTACTGGCACAAAAATAGAGATATAGACATTTTGAATCAAATAAAAAACCAGGAAATGAAACCAACAACTTACAACCACCTAATCTTTGATAAACAAAACAAGAATGTTCAATGGGGGAAAGACTCCCTATTCAATAAATGGTGTTGGGAGAACTAGATATCCACATGTAAAAGACTGAAACTGGACCCACACCTTTCTCCACTCACAAAAATTGATTCAAGATGGATAAAGGACTTAAACGTAAGGCATGAAATGATAAAAATCCTTAAAGAAAGAATAGTAAAAACACTGGAAGATATCAGCCTGGAGTAGGATCTTATGAAGAAGACTGCCATGGCAATAGCAACAATAGCAATAATAAGCAAATGGAATTTAATTAGGCTGAAAAGCTTCTTTACAGCTAAGGAGACAACAACCAAAGCGAATAGACAACCTACTCAATGGGAAAGGATATTTGCATATTTTAAATCAAATAAAAGCTTAATAAGTAGAATCTACACAGAACTTAAATTAATTTACAAGAAGAAAAAAAACAACAATCCCATACATCAAGGGGGAAGAGAGATGACCAGAACCTTCTGTAAAAAAGACAGATGAATGGCTAGCAAACACATGAAAAAATGCTCATCATCCCTAATTATTAGAGAAATGCAAATTAAAACCACCCTGAGATATCATCTAACCCCAGTGAGACTGGTCCATATCACAAAATCTCAAAACTGCAGATGCTGGTGCAGATGTGGAGAGAAAGGGACACTTTTACACTGCTGGTGGGACTGCAAACCAATACAACCTTTTTGAAAGGAAGTATGGAGAAACCTCAAAGTACTCAACCTAGACCTCCCATTTGATCCTGCAATCCCATTACTAGGCATTTATTCAGAAGGAAAAAAAAAATTTTTTTATTATAAAGACACTTGTACTAGACTGTTTATCACAGCTCAATTTACAACTGCTAAAATGGGAAACAGCCTAAATGCCCCTCAACCCAGGAATGAATTGGCAATCTGTGGTATATGTATACCATGGAATACTATTCAGCCATTTTTAAAAATAGAGATTTTGCATCATCTGCATTAACCTGACAGAGGTGGAACACATTATTCTCAGTGAAGCATCACAGGAATGTAGAAGCATGAATCCTATGTATTCAACTTTAATATGAGGACAATTAATGACACAGTGGGGCATGGGGGAAAGGGAGAGAAGACAGAGAGAGAAGGAGGGAGGGGGTGAGGGAAAGGAAAAAAAGTGACTAATTCTCACATTAATTGGATTTAATTTTGACCAAAGTACATTACTTGAACATTTATTTTTAATTAAACTTGTTAATATGTTGTTTAGGATATTGCATCTTCATTTATAAATGAAATATGTTTGTAATTTCCCTTTATAATAATATATTTTTTCCAATTTTATTATCAGGTGTATCCAGAAGAAGTAGAATAATTTTGAAGTATTGTCTATAAGATTTGGCATGATCTGTTTTCTTGAAATTATCTTATATTTTTATTTATAAATATTAGTTGTCTATATTTTTAGACTTTGGGGGAAAAAAGAATAAGTTAACTGATGACTCCATACTGAAACTCAGAATCAAAGCATTTTATGATAGACATACTCTTATCTGACAATGGTAATGTTACAAAAATAAATTAATTAATGAAATAAAATAAAAATAAACTTTTTGCATTATTATTATTATTGCTTAATATTTCATTGAAGCAATTGTCTGATTTCTTTTCTGAATGTATTTATATTCCTTCATTCTTTACGAGGTTTTTGTTTCTAGTCCTTACCTTAAACATTGTTATTGTTATTAAATTTTAAGCTTTTTAAATTTTGTGAAGGCAAAAAGTTTAAACCAAATAAATACACGTATATTTATAGAGAAAATAAAAAAGAAAGAAAGAAAGAAAACACTAAAAATATTTGTCACCACGACTAGCCCTATTAGATATACTCAAAAGTGCTCTAAACACTGAAAAGAACATGCAATACTCACCAGTGTAAAAACACTTCAAGAGAAAAATTCAAAGCTTGTATAAAAAAAGAAACAAGGGAGAATACAGAACAGCTACATAACAATTAACATAATGACTACAGCATTATCTCACTTATCTTTATTAACATCAAATATGAATGGTCTAAATGCCCCACTTAAAAGATATAGAATTATGGGATGGATAAAAAAAAACACAACCCAAATATCTGTTTTCTTCAAGAAACTCATTTAAGAGTTGCATAGACTCAAGGTAAAGGGATGGGGAAAGCTATTCCATGCAAACCTGAGTGAACAAGAATAGCAATTTTCATATCTTATAATACAGACTTTTAAATAAACAGCAATAAAAAAAGACAGAATGATTATTATATTATGATAAAAACATCAATCCAACAAAAAGATATAACAATTATAATATATATGCACCTTGACATCAGAGTGCCCAAATTTATAAAAATGAAAACTACTAGACCTAAGAAATAAAATAAATAGCAATATAATAATATCAGGGAATTCAACACCCCACTCACAGCATGAAACAGATCATCAAGGCAGAAAATTAACAAAGAAACACTGGACTTAAATGGGACTCCAGTGCAAATGCACCTGACAGAAATTTAAGAACATTTACCTAAAAAGTACAAAACATACATTTTTCTTATCAGCATCTGGAAACTTTCCAATATAACCTTATGTTAGGCCACACAGTGTCAGCAAATTTTAAAACGTTAAAATGATACCATATATTTTCTCAGACTACAGTGGAACATAAGCAGAAATCAATTCCAAGAGGAACTCTCAAAACTACAAAAATTTATGAAAATTACATAACCTGCTGTTGAATGATCCTCAGGTTAACAGTAAAATCAAGAGGGAAATAAAAAAAATTATTTGAGTTGAATAACAATTGTAAGAAAAGCTATCAAAATCTTTGGAATACAGAAAAAGCAGTGCTAAGAGGAAGGGAAGTACTAAATCCCTACCTCAAAAAGACAGAAAGATCACAAATTACCAATCTAATTTTTTCAGGAAATTAGAAAAAATAGAACACAGCAAATGCAAAGCTAGCAAGAGACAAGAAAGAACAAAAATCAGAACAGAAATAAAAGAAAATAATAGAAAAAATCCACAAAACTAGGCTCTGTTTTTTGAAAAAACAAAATTCACAGACCACTTGCTCGGGTAAGCAAGAAAAGAAGGGAGAGGATTCAAATAATCTCAGTCAGAAATAAAAAAGTAGACCTTGTAACTAATGCCACATAAATAAAAAATATTATCTGGGACTATTACAGGTGATAGTAACACACAAACTAGAAAAATCTAGAAAAAAATTAATATATTTTTGGAAATGCATGACCTCTAAGATTGAATCAAGAAGCAATATAAATCCTGAATAAACTGATAATGAGTAGCAAAATTAAAACAGTAATAAAAAAATTCACTCAAGAAATCCCATGACCATATGAATTCACAGCAGAATTTTACCAGACCTATAAAGAAGAGATACTTACTCTACTGAAATTTTTTCATAACATTGAGGAGGAGAGCCTCCCTAACTTGTTACACAAAGCCAGTATCATCCTAATTCTGAAGCTTGGAAAGGACACAATAGCAAAAGAAAAATACAGACCAATATCCGTCATGAACACAGATGCAAAAATCAACAATAAAATATTATCAAACTGAATCCAAAAGCACATAAGAAAATAATTCACTACAATCAACAGGGTTTCATCCCAGGCATGAAAAGATGGGGCAACAAGCATACCAATCAATAAATGTGATTTACCACATAAACAGAAGTAAAAACAAAAGCCATATGTTCAATATTACTTGGCTTCAAAATATACAACAGTAACAGGATACAGTAACCCAAATAGCATTGTACAGGTATAAAAGTAGAGACATAAACCAGTGAAACAGAATAGAGAATCCAAAATAAAACCATATATCTATGTGTAATTTATTTCAACAAAGTAGACAATAACACACAGTGGGAAAAAGGGATGATCTAGTCAATAAATGGTACTAGGAAAATTGGATAGCCACATTCAGAAAAATGAAACAAGAGCCGTATCTTTTGCCATATACAAAAGTTAAAAAAAAATGAATTATAAAGAGTTAAATGTAAGACTTACTACCATAAAATTTCTAGAAGAAAACATAGGAAAAATTCTTCTAGAAATAAAGTGAGGCAAAAATTTATGACTAAGACACCACAGGCAAATACAGCAATAACAAAAATAAAGAGAATTTAATCAAATTTAAAAATTACTGCACAGTAAGTAAAATGATCAATAGAATAAATAGACAAATTTCAGAATGGGAGAAAATATTCACAAACTACACATCTAAAAAGTAATATCTACAGTAGTTATTTTCAACTGGTGTGCTGTAGCACACTGGTATGCCATGGGAGAATTTTAGGTGTGCCACAAAAACTTTGAAAGATCATTAATTAAATTATTTTTGAAAAACATTCAAAGGACAGTAAGTATATTCCTTTATTTTAGTTTTGTACATCAACATAATTTAAGTGAGTCATGGAAGCTTAACTATAGGTTCAAGTATGCCATGAGAAAGAAGTTGAAAAACACTGATCTGGAGCATACACAGAACACAAACAAATCAATAAAATAATATAATTATTATGATAACTCATTAAAAAGTGGGCAAAAGACATGAACAGATTTTTTTCAAAAGAAGATATACTAATGGCCAACAAACATATAAGAAAATGCTTAATATGAATAACCATCAGGGAAATGCAAATAAAAACCATGATGAGATACCACCTTACCCCATCAAAATGGCTATGTTGAAACATACAAAAAAAGAGAGAGGAGTCAAGATGGCCAACTAAAAGCAGCATTTGCCAAATGCTCCTGCCCAAAGGGAGAGATGTTGGATGGAAGTGGACTCAGAGAAGCTAAAGGTGGGAAGTTGAGCACAGAGAGAAGAAAGTGAGGTGCAAACTATCCCCATTGAGACAAGCCCAGCAAAGTTAAGAAAGAGGAAGAAAGATAACAAAGATCAGTTACAGAGCAACTAGTCTGAAGTTGCCCATTGCCAAGAGAATTGGAAACCCCAATCCAAAATGGGAGGTCTGTGGTGGGCTTTCTGTGAGTAAGAAGGGAGCAAAGGACTCTCATCTTACCCCATAGGAGACAGCCACTAAATCCCAGTCCTCCTACACAGGGAGGTCCCACCTCTACTCAATTGCAGAATTGCAAAAATTCTCTCTGCAATCTTGAGCACATTATCTCATCATTCTCCTGGTTTCCTGAAGGACTGCCCCTTGCAGAGACTGCAGTGTTTGGTAAGTTGTCTGAGAGGCCATGGCTTCATGTGTGATAGAGGGCTTCACCACAGAAATAATGGTGCTGCAGTTCTAACTTTGGTGAGAAGGGTGAAATTTTCTGACTCCCTTCCCACTAGAAAAGTCCTTTCTCCAGCCCACTGAGAACTTGCAGAAAGATTGTGTGCCTGGTGAACCTCTGAACACTTCTGTGTTGGTGTTGCTTGCTCTGCCTGAACAAGTTTTATGGGAACTCTTGGCCTGAGTTGTGGAGTTGAGTGGCCCCTGGCAGCAATGAGGGGTGAATTCAGCAGGTCTGTCTGGAGATTCTCCTTCTTCAGCTATTGCTAGAGGGGTGGGGGTAGGGGCCCACAGGTGTTTGTATCTTTGCCCAGCTGAAATTCCAGTGTAATAATGTAACCCTTGGGATTGGATATAAGGCAGGCTGACACCAAGACAGAGTCAAATCGAACTATCTCAGCAAGCCAGCCCTCAGAGTTTCTGACTGTAGTGATGAAAGGGAACGTTGTGAGGCTATAGAAGAAAAGACACAATCACAAGGCCTAGCTCATTGGAGAAGGGGTGGTTAGCACCACTTCCTGGGGCCTCCTAATCCAATCTCACCTCACACCAGTTTTAATTGCTAAACTAAACACCAGTTTAGTTTCCTAAGGGTCCCCAATTAGATTATCTCTCAACAATTATTCATAGATAACCTATCATTCCAACTAAAAATGTTTAATTAATATATTTTTTAAAAAGCTGAAAATACTCATGGGGAGGAACAAGCAGAAGAACTCTGAGAACATGAATTGCTCTGATTAGAGCAAATCAACTCTCCCAAGAGATTACAAAGGGGATACAACAGAAAATACCATCCATAGAGAAATTTCTGAAATGTCAGAAATAAAATTCAAAATATGGAGGTAAATAAGATGATTAGAATGGAAGAAAAGACAGAAATAGAAATCCAAAAAGTACTTCAAAATTTTCTCAGAAATTAATGAAAAGTCACCAAGGACATGAACATAATGAGGAGAGATATAGCAGAGCTTAAGGAATTGAAAATGACATTTGAGGAGTCATGAAACAGAGTAGAGACCCTCAGGAATAGAGTATAACAGGAAGAAGAAAGAATCTCAGAAATTCAAATAATAGATAGTTGCAAAACCCCAGCATAAACTCAATCGAAATAAAGCATCTCCCAGACTCATTTTCATTAACTTTGCCAAGGTTAATATGAAAGAGAAAATTTGCAAGAGAAAAATCCAGGGCTAAGAAAAGTCTTACTTACAAAGGGAAAAATATCAGGATGACCAGATCTTTCAGCCAAAACTTTTCAAGCCAGAGGAGGCTGGTCATTGGCCTTTAACCTTCTTAAACAAAATAACTTTCAGCCCAGGATCCTGTATCTTGTTAAACTGAGTTTCATTTGTGGTGGAGAAATCGAATATTTTACTAACATCTAAATGTTAAGGAAATTTGCCATAATTAGACCAGCGCTACAGGAAGTACTCAGACCCATTCTTCAAAATGACCAGCATGATGGTCCACCCCCAAAGTATACTCACCTAGAAATTAAAGAATAAAGGTTAGCTTCCACATTGGTGCAAGGGATAAAAATAAGCTCTGGACCTCTGAAAAGCAACATGACCCAAATTCCATCATACCTATCAATTCTCTCAATAAATATGAACAGCTTAAATTCTCTAAAGAGGCACAGGCTGGCTGACTGGATACTGGAGCTCAGACCAGATATCTGTTGTCTCCAAGAAACACATAATTTCAAAGAATAAAACAAGACTCAAGGTGAAGGGATGGAAAACAGTAATGCAGACAAATGGAAATCAGAAAAAAAGAAGGGGTTGTAATCTTATTTGTGGATACAATTGAATTTGAACCAACAAAAATAAAGACAGGGTGGACACTACATACTTGTTAAAGAAAGCACACAACATGAAGAGATGTCAATAATTAACATTTATACACCCTATCTGAATGCTCCATGATTTATAAAACAAACCCTAACTGATTTGAATAATATGATGTCATTCTCCACTATATTATTGGAGATTTTAATATACCTTAGGCTGCAATGGACCTATCCACCAAGCAGGAACTAAACAAAGATATAATGGACTTAAACATGACCCTAGAACAAATGAACTTAACAGATATATACAGAACACTTCATCCTAATAAGACTGAATACAAATTCTTCTCATGAGTCCATGGATCTTTCTCTAAAATTGATCATATCATAGGACACACGTTTAATCTCAACAAATTTAGAAGAATAGAAATTATTCCTTGTATCTTCTTGGGCCATCACGGAATAAAATTTGAACTCAAATAGCAACAGAAATTTTCATACTCAAATAAAGTCATGGAAACTAAGTAACCTTATGCTGAATGACAGCTGGGTCAAAGGAGAGATTAAGAAGGAAATCATTAGATTTCTGGAAAGAAATGATAATGAAGCCACAAACTCTCAAAACCTGTTGGATAATGCAAAGGCAATCCTAAAAGGGAAATTTATAGCATTAGATGCCTTCATCAAGAAAACAGAAAAATAGAAAAACAAACTAATGGGCCATCTCAAGCAGCTGAAAAAGAAAGAATAATCCAAGCCCAAACACAGAAAAAGAAAAGAAATAAGTAAAATTAGGGCAGAATTAAATGAAAGTGAAAACAAAAACCATTCAGAAGATAACCAAAACAAGTAGTTGGTTCTTTGAAAATATTAATAAAATTGATAAGCCCTTGGTCATAATAACCAGAAACAGAAAAGTAAGAACTCTAATAACTTCAATCAGAAACAATAAATGGGAAATAATAGATACCACAGAAATACAAACAATCCTCAATGATTACAAAAAAAAAAAAAAAAAAAAAACCAAACCTCAATTCCCAGAAGTATGAAAATGTAGAAGAAATAGACCAATACCTGGAAATATGCCACCTTCCTAAACTCAACCTAAAAGAATTAAAAGTTTTGAATACACCTATATTAATCACTGAAATAGCATCAACTACACAAATTCTTCCCCAAAAAGAAAAGCCCTGGCCTGGATGGTTTCACACCAGAATTCTACCAAACTTTCAAAGAGGAACTAGTTCTTACATAGCAAAATCTATTCCAAAACATAGAGAAGGAAGGAATTGTGCCCAACACATTCTATGAAGCAAATTTCACCCTGATCCCTACACCACGAAAGGATACAATAAAAAAAGAAAACTGTAGACCAATATCATTAATGAATATCGACACAATAATATTCAGCAAGATTTTAGCAAGCAGAATATAGCAACACTTTAAAAAGTTATACACCATGATCGAGTGTGTATCTCAGGGGTGCAAGTTTGGCTCAAAATATGTAAATCAATAATATAATTCACCACATAAATAAAATCAAAATCAAAAACCACATGGTTCTCTCAGCTGATGCAGAAAAGGCTTTTGATAATGTCCCGCATCTTTTCTTGATAAGAACATTTAAGAAAATAGGCTTAACTGGGATATTTCTTAAAAGGATAGAGGCCATCTACAACAAAACCACAGCCAACGTCATCTTGAAAGCAGTAAAACTGAGAGCATTTCCACTCATATCTGGAACTAGATAAGGAAGCCCACTGTCACCACTGCTATTCAACATAGTGCTGGAAGTCCTAGCCATTGCAATCTGGCAAGAGAAGAAGATTAAGGGTATTTAATTGGGGACAGAGAAGGTCAAACTCTAGCTCTTTGAGAATAACATGATCTTATACCTGGAAAACCCCAGGGACTCAACTACAAAGCTCTTAGAATTGATCAAGGAATATAGCAGCATCTCAGGATAGAAAATCAAAGGCTACCCACAAATCAGTAGCCTTAATATATGCTAACAACAGTCAAGCTGAGAACAAACCCAAACTCTCTATTCCTTTTACAGTAGTGCCAAAGAAGATGTAATACCTGGGAATGTATCTAACAAAAGATATGGGCTCAGCACCTGTAGCTCAAGTGGCTAAGGTGCTAGCCACATACACCAGAGCCAGCAGGTTCAAATTCAGCCCAGGCCTGCCAAACAACAATGACAACTACAACCAAAAAATAGCCAGGCATTGTGACAGGCACCTGTACTCCCAGCTACTTGGGAGGCTGAGGCAAGAGAATCGCTTAAGGCCAGGAGTTGGAGGTTGCTGTGAGCTGTGATACCATGGCACTCTACCCAGGGCAATAGCTTGAGGTTCTGTCAAAAAGAAGGAGGAGAAGGAGGAGGAGGAGGAGGAGGAGGAGGAGAAGGAGAAGGAAGGAGAAGGAGAAGGAGAAGGAGAAGGAGAAGGAGAAGGAGAAAGAAAGAAAGAAAGAAAGAAAGAAAGAAAGAAAGAAAGAAAGAAAGAAAGAAAGAAAGAAAGAAAGAAAGATCTCTATAAAGAAAACTATGAAACTCCAAGAAAAAAAATAGCAGAAGGGGGGCAGCACCTGTGGCTCAAAGGAGTAGGGTGCTGGCCCCGTATGCCAGAGGTGGCAGGTTCAAACTCAGCCCTAGCTAAAAACTGCAAAAAACAAAAACAAATAAACAAATAAGCAACAACAACAACAACAACAACAAAAAAAAAAAAAAAAAAAAAAAAACACAGCAGAAGATGTTAACAGATGAAAGAACATACCATGTTCGTGGTTGGGAGGAATCAACATTGTTAAAATGTTCATACTACCCAAAGAAATCTATGGATTTAATGCCATCCCATCAAAGCATCAATGTCATACTTTGAAGAACTTGAAAAAAATAGTACTTTGTTTCATATGGAACCAGAAAAAAAATCCTGAGTAGCAAATACAATCCTTAGAAATAAAAGTAAATCTTGAGGCATTATGTTACCAGACATCAGGTTATACTACAAGTCTATAGTGATCAAAACAGCATGGTACTGGCATAAAAATAGAGTTGTAGATATATGAAATAGAATGTAAAATCTAAAGATGAACCCAGCCACTTATTGTCATTTGAACTTTGATAAGCCTAACAAAACATACACGTGGGAAAAGAATCCCTGTTTAATAAATGGTGCTGGGAGAATTGCTTGGATACATGTAGAATACTGAAACTGGAACCACATCTCTCTCACCATTGACAAAAATTGATTCTTGTTAAATAAAAGATTTAAATTTAAGACATAAAACAATAAAAATTTCTAGAAGAGAGTGTGGGGGAAATGCTTGAAAATATTGGCCTGGGAAAAATATTTTATGAGGCAGATCCCTCCCTGGCAATTGCAACAATACCAAAAATAAATAACTGGGGATCTGATCAAGCTAAAAAGCTTCCACACAGCTAAGGACACTACAACCAAAGCAAATACACAGCCTTTGGAATGGGAGAAGATTTTTGCATGTTATGAATCTGACAAAGGCTTGATAACTAAGATCTACAGAGAACTCAAATTAATCACCAAGAAAAGAGCAAACAATCCCATTTCTAGGTAGACAAGAGACTTAAACAGAAATGTCTCTGAAGATGACTGATGAATGGCCAACAAACACACAAAACAATGCTCATTATCTTTAATCATAAGAGAAATGCAAATTGAAATGACTCTGAGATGTTACCTAACCCCATTAAGAACAGCCCACATCACAAAGTCCCCAAACTGCAGATGCTGGCATAGAGAGGGCAAGAAGGGAACACTTCTACACTGCTGGTGGAATTGCAGTGTATTTTATAGAAAGAAGTAGGGAGAATTACAGAAGAACTAAAAGTTGACCTTCCATTTGATACCACAATCTCATTACTAGGTATCTGCAAAACAAAATTTGTTTTACCACAAAGACATTTGCATCAGAATGTTTATTACAGCTCAATTCATAATTGCAGAGTCATGGAAGCAATCTAAATGCCCTCCAACCCATGAATGGATTAACATCTAGCTGGTGATAACCCAGGCAACATTTAAAAAGCCCATGACATATACTTTATAATTTGGACAGGGGGCTGTTCAGGGACCCCCTGTTTTCCGGTCAGTTACTGACACTTTTAGCCATAACAGCCTCAACAAATCTATGTGAGTCAGTTTTGGTGGGTGAAGTTTGAAGTTTGCAGAAATGTCAGTCTAGGGGTCATACCCAGGGGGTTCATTAAAATCACATTTCAAGGAGCTACATTTTCGGGGGGGGGTCATGTCAGCTGGGAGGATGAGACTGTGAAGCCTCCCCGAGGACAGGGTCCTTACTTGCTGTTTCCTGAGGGATAGTGAGGCTGGGAACTAGTTGTTCTCCTTTAAGCAGATCCTCCCATATCTCTCTCCCCAAATTCCTGCTGTACTCATCTTTTATCATGGACCCCATCAGGAAAGAAATAGATTAAAGAAAATAGAGGACTTAGACTCAAGAGCTCATCCAGACAGGCCTCCAAATCTATGAAGCTCTTCTCACAAGGAGAGTGGATAAGACAAGTTTGGGGAGATTCAACTTCTTGATTCTCTAGAACCCTGCTCTAGGTTCCCAGCTGCCTGTCTGCACCCATCTCTATCCCTAAAGAGGAGTTAGAATACCAGTGACTGGAGGAGCTTTGACCTCTCATCCCAGGCACAGGCATACACATACCTACAGCCAACTCTGGCCTAAGAGCCCACCTACCTCCTCTTCCTTCAATTTCTTGGACCACTTCCTCCCTCAAATGAATTCCAAGGTGGTTGGTTTGGTCTGGCATGTGTACCCTTCCCTATCTCAGGTAAGAGTTCTTTCTCTGTTTCAAGGCAATTTGTAGGGTCTGGAAGTCCTCAGAAACAGGGCTAAAACTTTATACTGCTGTGCTTCTCAGATTTGCTAGTTCTTCAGGCATTATAGCTCACTCACTCCTCTCTATATGCTAGGCATCTTATACATTTGGAGACACCCACATTCATTCTGTACCACTAGCCAGAACTGAGCTTCTAGAATTCCTGATGCTGGACTTTTAGTAAAAATACTTACCTTTGGTACACATAGATTTTCCTGGCTTGCAATAGTCTGATGTGAGCCCCTATCTCTAAAGATATCTAAAATCAACAGAAGCACCTTTCCCTTACACTAAGATAGTGAAGTGCATACTTCACACAAAGTTTAGTACCACAGAAAAAGCCACTGGAAATGAATAAACAAATTTAAATATACTGAGCAATGCACATGGTAAATTCTTATTTTAAAAAAGCTTCCAAAATGTTAGCTCCATCCTATTAACTGACTCTGACCATGCACAGATTACAATGCTCCTGTGTTAATCTCAGCCTTTGCTATCTTCTGTAGGTTTGAAGTCTCTACACAACACCAGAAGTTTTCCAAAAAAGAAGTTCTTTCTATCTATGTCCAGTGTATATCCTCTGGCCTTTATCTTTAGAGAAGGGTCTTAAATCAGAGGAAGGAGGGAGGGAGGCAAGATTCTGAGTCCTGGTTACACCAACTTACCCAAACACTGATTTCTTTCCTCTTTGAAATCCCATCCAAATGCAGAAATCTGGAGAAAGGTGACTAAATAATTATTTTCTTCCCTTTTCCCCCAATGTTAATTCATCTTTTTATTCAACAAAGACAAAAACATCTCAAGTCTAATGTACCAAGAACAGTATATAAAAAAATTTTTTTTTTGAACTTGTCTTTTTGCTGTCAATAGGCAAATGAGACTTCTACTCAATTTCTTAGCTTAAAGTTATAATTTTTGGTTTTGTGAGGCAGAAAAAGTTTAATATCTTCAAGGAATGATGAGACCCAATTTTTTTCTTTTTTTTTTAATTATTAAATCATAGCTGTGTACATTAATGTGATCATGGGGCACCATACACTGTTTTTATAGACTGTTTGACACATTTTCATCACACTGCTTAACATAGCCTTCCTGGCATTTTCTTAGTTATTGTGTTAAGACATTTACATTCTTCCATTTGTTAAAATCCTCTGCTATTTCCTTTCTGAGGGTTTCATAATTTTCTTTATAGAGGTCCTTCACCTCCTTCGTTAGGTATATTCCTCGGTACTTCATTTTCCTTGAAACTATGGTAAAGGGAGTTGTGTCCTTAATTAGCTTCTCATCTTCACTGTTATTGGCGTATACAAAGGCTACTGACTTGTGGACATTGATTTTATATCCTGAAATATTATTGTATTTTTTGATGACTTCTAGGAGTCTTGTGGTTGAGTCTTGGGATTCTCTAAGTATAAGATCATGTCATCAGCAAAGAGGAAGGGTTTGATCTCCTCTGCTCCCATATGGATTCCCTTTATTTCCTTGTCTTGCCTAAATGATGAAGACTCCTATGTTCATAAATATATATATGAAGGTGAGCCCTTCATTTATATATTCTCTGTTGTGATGTGTCTGTTCAAATCTTTGGTCCCTTTTAAAAATAAGCTGTTGGCTGGGCAAGGTGGTTCACACCTGTAATCCTAGCACTCTGGGAGGCTGAGGCAGAGGGATTGCTTGAGTTCAGGAGTTCAAGATTAGCCTGAACAAGAGTGAGACCCTGTCTCTACTAAAAATAGAAAAAAATGACCTGACCTTATGGTACACACCTGTAGTCCTAGGCTGAGGCAGGAGCATCACAGAACCCAGGAGTTTGAGGTTACTGTGAGCTAGCGTGATACCATGGCATCTAGACTGGGCCACAGAGTGAGACTCTGCCTCAAAAACAAAACACCCCAAAACCCAAAGAGTTATCTTCATTATTGACTTATAAAAATTCTTGATATATTCTGCATACAAATCTTTTTTTCTGATATATGTACTATTAGTATTTTCTCCTAGTCTGTAGGACTGCCCTTTTATTTTCATAATGGTGTCTTTCGAAGGGCAATTTTTTTTAGTTTGATAAAGTATAATTTAACAAGTTTTTTTATTTTATAGTTTGTGCTTTTGGTGTTCTAGTTTTAAAATATTTGCCTATCCTGAGGTTGCAAAGATTTTGTCCAGTATTTTTCCAAGTAGTTTTATAGCTTTAGAATATGCATTTAAGTTTATAATCTATTTCCAGTTAACTTATGTGTATGATGTGAAGGATTGATGTTCAGGCGTTTTCCAGTTGGATACCCAGTTAAGGGATATTAACAAGACTTTTCTTTCCCGATGCTTTGGCAACTTTGTCAAAAATCCAGTGCTCATGGGGGAGGGGAGAATGGGGAGTTTTTCATGAGGACAAGGTGTCCTTTGGAGGTGATGAAGAAATAGAGGTGATGGTTGCATAACTCTGAGAATGCACCAAAAAACCACTAAACAATACACTTTAAAATGGATGGTTAATTTTATGTCATAATACGTGTCAATTGCTCATTTATGTGTGGGTCTATTTATTGACTATCTTGTCTAGTCTATTGATATTTTTACATCTTTTTTTTGAGACAAGAGTCTTGCTCTGTCCCCCAGGCTAGAATGTAGTAGCATGATCCTAGCTCACTCACTATAGCCTTGAACTCTTATAATCAATCAATCCTCCTGCCTCAGCCTCTCAAGTCAGTAGGACTACAGGTGCATGCCATCATGCCTGGATATCCCTTTTTCAATTTTTTGTAGAGAAGGAATCTCACTATGTTGCCCAGGCTGGTCTCAAACTTCTGGCCTCAAGTGATCTCACCTCAACCTCCCTAGTGCTGGTATGCAGTCATGAGCCACCATGCCTGGTCAATCAATCAACTTCTCCACTTTGGCTGTATAATATGTTTAGAGACCAGGTAGGAGGTGAGCCCTTCAACTTTGTCCATTCTTTTAAGAAGCATGTTGGGGCTGGGCACGGTGGCTCACACTTGTAATCTCAGCATTCTGGGAGGCAGAGATGGATGGATTGCTTGAGCTCAGGAGTTTGTGACCAGCCTGAGCAAGATCAAGATCCTGTCTTTATTAAAAATAGAAAAAAATTAGCCAGCTGTCATAACAGGTGCCTATGGGCCCAGCTAGTTAGGAGGTTGAGGCAAGAGGATCACTTGAGCCCAAGAGTTTGAGGTTGTTGTGAACTATGATGTTATAGCACTCTACCCAGGGTGACAGAGACTCTGTCTCAGAAAAAAAAAAGAAAAAGTGTGTTGATTATTCTAAGTAATTTTTATATCCATGTAACCTATACAGAGGCTTCCAATACATACTCACAGTGTATTTCTTCATTCATTTAGCTCTTTTATAATTTTTCTCAGCAATGTGTAGCTGTAGCTTTCAATGTGGAGATCTTTAGTGTCTTTCCTTAGATTTATTCCTATGTACCTTATGAATTTTAATGCTACTATAATCTTTTTTCATTTTCTGAATATTAGCTGGTAGTATATAAGAATACATGCTAATGTATTCTTTAAATGTAACATTTTAAAAAATGCACACTCAGGGTGGCCCCTGTGGCTCAGTGAGTAAGGCAATGGCCCCATATACTGAGGGTGGCAGGTTCGAACCCGGCCCGCAGCCAAACTGCAACAAAAAAATAGCTGGGCATTGTGGTGAGTGCCTGTCGTCCCAACTACTCGGGAGGCTGAGGCAAGAGAATTGCCTAAGCCCAAGAGCTGGAGGTTGCTGTGAGCTGTGATACCATGGCACTCTTCCAAGGGCAACAAAGTGAGACTGTCTCTAAAAAAGAAAAAAATGCACATTCAGAATCCAATTCTTCTAAATCACTTTAAGACAAACATTGTCAATGTCTATGAAGTTTTACAAAAATTTTCTCTATCCTATCAAGAGAACTGATTATTTATAGCATTTCTTTTTAAAAATTTATGAAAGCATAAAATGCCTTTACTGCTGGGCTCTAAAGCCAGCTTTGCAATCACAGTAGAACCTCCGTAAGCTGACCACCCAAGAGACTGTAACGGACTGGTGAACCTATGGAGGTGACCAACTAAGGAACTAGGCCTACTGTAATAATACGTACATGTGGTACATGTCCAGTCTACAAAAATTAGGTCAACTTAAGGAGGTAGTCAATGTGTGGACATGGTCAAAGTAGGTACGTGGTCAACTATGAAGGTTCTACTGTGATTAATATCTGTGATATTTACTTTTTTGTTCATTTTTAAATTATGGTAAAGTATAGAAAATACAAAATTTGCCATCTTAACTATCATTGACATGTACAATTCAGTGGCATTAATCACATTCACAATGTTGTACAACCATTACCATTACCTATTTCCAAAATTTTTCATCATCTCCAAGAGAAACTATATCCATTAAGCAATAACTCCCCATTCCCTCCTACCCCTCTCAGGCCCTGGTAACCTCTAATCTGCTTTGTGTCTTTATGAATTTGCTTATTCTAGATATGTCACAGAAGTGGAATCCTACAGTATTTGTGCTTCTGTGTCTGGGTTATCTTTCCTAGAATGTTTTCAAGGTTCATCCATATTGTATCACGTACCAGGACTTCATTTCTTTTTAAGCCTGAACAATATTCCATTGTATGTACATACCATGTTTTGTTATACATTCATCTGTTGATGGACACTGGGTTATTCCACCTTTTGACTGTCCTGAATCATGAGACTGTGGCCACTGGCATCCAAGTATCTGTGTGAGTCCTTGTTTTCAATTCTTCTGTGTATATACCTAGGACTGGAATCGCTGAGTCATGTGGCAACTCCGTGTTTAATGCTTGAAGAAGCCACTGAAGTGCTTTCCACAGTAGCTGTACCATTTTATTCTTACCAGCAACACACAAGGTTTCCAATTTTTCCGTTTTCTCACTAACACTTATTTTCTGTTTTTCATTAATTTTAGTAGCCATTCAAGTAAGTAGGTAGTGATATCTCATGGTTGTGATTTGCATTTCCCTAACGATTAGTCATGTTGAGCATCTTTTCGTGTTCTTACTGGCCATTTATATATCTTCTCTGGTGAAATGTTTGTCCATTGTCCATTATTTATTGTTTATTTATTTATTTATTTTTTTGAGACAGAGTCGCCCTCAGTAGAGTGCCGTGACATCATAGCTCACAACAACCTCAAACTCTTGGGCATAAGTGATTCTCTTGTCTCAGCCTTCCAAGTAGCTGGGACTATAGGCACCTGCCACAATGCCTGGCTATTTTTTTGTTGTTGTTCTGTATCTATTATAAATATTAAATTCATCAAATATACTATTTACAAATATTTTCTCACATTCTGTGGGTTGTCTTTTCATTATTAGTGTCATTTGAAGCACAGAAGATTTTAACTTTAATAAAGTCCAATTTATCTATTTTTTTTCTTTTGTTGACTGCATTTTTGATGTCATATTTTTAAAAAAACTGTCGCTCAGGTCCTCTACACCAGTGCTTTTCATACTTCAATGAGCAAAGGAATTACCTAGGGATATTATTGAAACTTAAATTTCAATTTGGTAGGTCAGGGAAGGGACCAAGATTCCACATTTGTTTTCCACTTGCAACTATTATTTTTTTCCTTTTTCCTTTTAGTTAACATGTAATATTTGTACATATTTATGGGATACAGAGTGGTACTTCAATATGCGTAGCAGGGAGGCTGAGGCAAGAGAATGGCTTAAGCACAGAAGTTTGAGGTTGCTGTGAGCTGTGATGCCACAGCACTCTACCGATTGAAGCACTCCTCTCCTCCTCCATTATGGCGTATAATGACCAGGTCGAGGGAGCTAGCACATCCATCATCTCAAGTATTTACCATTTATTTGAATTGTGAACACTCAAAATCCTCTATTCTAGCTTTAAGAGCATATCCAATAAATTATAATTATTAATAATTATATGTTACATATAATTATATAATATATATTTATAATTATAATTATAACCTATGCCATCCTCAACCTTTCTGGCACCAGGGACCAGTTTCACGGAAGACATTTTTTCCATGGACAAGGCAAGGGGAACGGTTCAAGTATATTACATTTATTGTGTATTTTATTTCTGTTATGATTACATTATAACATGCAAGGTGTCCCAAAAGTCATCCTTAAAGTCCCCATACATGTGGAAAATGGGAAATTATAGATAAATGTACCTTTATGTACAAAATATCCATTTTTTACAAAATTTTACAAAATATTTTCTGTGTGTTAACTACCTCTTTGTAAAATTCCTTCCCAGCTCAGAGGTCTTGCCTGGTTGGGAAGTAATACTCAAACTCTTTGGAAAGCAGAGATAGGTGATGCACCAGCTGAGAGAAAGAAGGCCCTGGCCCAGTCTCTTTGAAAACGTATCCGCTAATGTTTGTAACATGTTAAAAATCCCAGTGTTCCCTCATCACCCCCATAATTCCAGTTTGGTTTTGAATGTAGCCACTTTATCTGCCAACTTGAACACAGTTGTCCTCCTCCCCTAAAGTAATAGATTGAGTTGGTTGAGAGGTTGAACATTGTGGGGCAGAAATTCTCACAAACCTGATGAGGATATGGCCGTTTTGGAGCACAGCTGGTTAAAGGGAAACAGGCCAGAAATCTCCTTGAATAGGAGGTTCAAGGCCAGTGTTTCTGGGAAACAACAAAACAGTAACTTTCCACCTGGCCCTGACTGGCAGCCAGTCAAAGGAATGACTCCAAAATCAGTTCCAGGTGCAAAGATCAGTCCCTCTGCAGAAGAGAATGACGGCCCTAACAACCCCCTCCCACATCCCAACTACACTGTAGAGTTAATAAAAGCCTCGTGGAGCAGCATGAGAGCTGAGCTAACTTCTGGTCAGACTCCGCTCTGCTCTTTCCTCCTAATAAAACTCAATTGCCAGACTGGCCTCCCCTCTCCTTTTCTTCATGTGGACTGTCACCCCAACTCTAGCCTCAAACCCCTCAAATATGTCACACAAGCAAGATTTGCAACCCATTCTGTGTCACCAAAATGTGTTGCCAGTGGTGACTGCTTTTCTAAAAGCAATCTCTGGAGTGCCTCTCATAACTCAAAACCTCTGGCCAGTGATCCACCTTTAGAAAGCCATCTCACTCTGGGTATAAGAGAAGACGTGTGTGCTCCGCGTGCGTCCATCTCCTCACAGAGCTGCACGAACAGATGTGTGTTAAGGGCATGTACTTTAATGTGGTTGATAATTTTAATGATATACTATAAAACATCTTGTTTAGTTCAGGTGACATTTTTCAGCTAGTCAGCATTTCTCAGCATGGATAATGCGCGTAGACTCACATTCAGAAGCGACCTCCTGACCCAAGAAGTGAAACCAGCAAGTCATCCAGTCACGGCACCTGCTCCATCCGTGCACGTACTGACACAAAATGACCAATTTGGTTTTCCTCAGATGTAATCATTTAGAGACTTGAATAGTCATGTGTGGTATTGGCTGGCAACAAAACCCCACATAACATATCCTCATGCACATCCTCCTGAAAAATACATTGCACAAAAATAAGCATTGTTGCCAGTATCAGTAGACTCATTGACTTGGATTATGTCCCACGGTGCCTCATTAATTCTAACAACCAAGCCTCGATATCCTCTGCTATTCCATCAATTTATCTAGTTACAGTGCTAGCCAAAGAGGAACATGTGCCACCTTTTGAACTACATGCTCTCCTAAAAGTTCACGGCAAATGTCCTTAGCAGCAGGCAGGACCAACTCTTCAGCTTCTTCTATTTAACAATGTGGTAGCTACCAAGACTGATGCTCTCAGTGCAGACACATTTGATAAGATGGTGGCCTTCAATAATTGTTTCTGTTCTTTTTGTTCATGATCTTTTCTTTTGAAAAACTCCAAAGGCTTTCCTTTTAATACCGAGTTCTTGGTCTCCATGTGGCGAAGCCGTTTTGAAGGTTTCATGACTTCACTGGATAGTTGGTTACCACATACTATACAAAGCAGCCTTGGAGGATGTGAACCATCTTTTGCATTGAAATCATAATTTCATTAGGACTCTTGATATGCTTTTTGAAAGGTAGCTTTCATTTTGGTGGTTGTCTTAGAGCAGGGGTGGCGAACAAGTTCGACTACGCGCTCGGAGATCGCTCCTCAGAGGTCCCTCCTCAGAAGCAGCATAACAAAATCCAAACTTGGCAAAGAGCCACAGTATACAAAATAATGATAAGAGGCAAAGAGCCG